>CAUJRU010002489.1:12500-35000 GCA_963277665.1 Viscum album
TCTTGGTGGATGCGGGGTGCCTTGAAAGGAAGGACGCCGAGCTGGGGTTTGTCATATGTTGTTGGGTTCGGTATGTAACGACACCGACCACCTAAAGAGAATTCATTTCATGCGTGAGGACCCGCTCTGGACATGGGGTCTGTCTTCTCGGCGGTGGTCGACGATACGCGGGAAGGATGCCATGACGTGTCGGCGGCCTTCACGTGCCTAAGGGGTCACGTCGGTTGCCGTTCCTATGGTTTCATAGCTCTTTTAGGGCAACACGTGTTGTCTTTCATGCGCTGCGGTTCCCTCTGGGTGGTCTAAACCACTCAGTATGTCTCCTCGTCAGTGCTGATGTTTCCTGGTGGGAGAGCTGGAAATGCAGAAATGTCTCTTTAGGGGGGGAGTGGTCGGCGACCCCCCCTGGGCGTGGGTCTTGTCCTGCGTGCCCAGAGCCACCCAGTGACATGCCCACAGACATGGAAAAATGGCCTCTAGATGATTCCTCCTGTGCTTGGGGCTTGTCTTGCCCGCGGTAGTGCCCCATAAAAGCGATGACAATGAGACGGGGTTCGTCGCGTGTCAGGTCCGACGAACTGACAATCGCGTGGAGACAAAGCCATCCGAGTGAGACGATTTGAAGTGGCCTCGGGGCATGTCTTGGTGGATGCGACGTGCCTTGAAAGGAAGGACGTCGAGGTGGGGTTTTTCATATGTTGTTGGGTCCTGTATGTAATTACAATTACCACCTAAAGAGAATTCTTTTCATGAGTGAGGACCCGCTCTGGACATGGGGCGTGTCTTCTCGGCGGTGATCGACGATACGCGGGATGGATGCCATGACTTGTCGGTGGCCTTCATGTGCATAAGGGGTCACGTCGGTGGCCCTTCCTATGGTTTCATAGCTCTTTTAGGGCAACACGTGTTGTCTTTCATGCGCTGCGGTGCCCTCAGGGTGGTCTAAACCCATCAGTATGTCTCCTCGTCAGTGTTGATGTTTCCTGGTGGGATAGCTGGAAATGCATAAATGTCTCTTTAGGGGGGGAGTGGTCGGCGACCCCCCTGGGCGTGGGTCTTGTCCTGCGTGCCTAGAGCCACCCAATGACATGCCCAGTGACATGGAAAATGGCATCGACGCAATGCCCTGAATTCCTGATGATTCTTCCCGTGCTAGGGTCTTGTCTTGCCCGAGGTGGTGCGCCATAAAACCGATGACAATGAGATGGGTGGGGTTTGTCGCCTGTGAGATCCTACGGACTGACAATCGCGTCCAGACAATGGAATCCTAGTGAGGCGATTTGAAGGGGCCTCGGGGCCCGTCTTGGTGCGTGCGGCGTGCCTTGAAAGGAAGGACGTTGAGGTGGGGTTTGTCATATGTTGTTGTGTCCGGTATGTAAAGACAATGACCACCTAAAGAGAATTCATTTCATGCGTGAGGACCCGCTCTGGACATGGGTCCTGTCTCCTCGGCGGTGTTGGACGATACGCGGGACGGATGCCATGACGTGTCGGCGGCCTTCATGTGCCTTAGGGGCCACGTCGGTGTCCCTTCCTATGGTTTCATAGCCCTTTTAGGGCAACACGTGTTGCCTTTCATGCGCTGCGGTTCCCTCTGGGTGGTCTAAACCACTCAGTATGTCTCCTCGTCAGTGTTGATGTTTCCTGGTGGAATAGCTGGAAATGCATAAATGTCTCTTTAGGGGGGGAGTGGTCGGCGACCCCCCCTGGGCGTGGGTCTTGTCCTGCGTGCCGAGAGCCACCCACAGACATGCCCAGTGACATGGAAAATGGCATCGACGCAATGCCATGAATTCCTGATGATTCGTCCCGTGCTTGGGGTTTGTCTTGCCCGAGGTAGTGCGCCCTAAAAACGATGGCAATGAGACGGGGTTTGTCGCATGTGCGATCCTGCGGACTGACAGTCGCGTCCAGACAATGGCATCCGAGTGAGACGATTTGAAGGGGCCTCAGGGCCCGTCTTGGTGCATGCGGCGTGCCTTGAAAGGAAGGACGTCGAGGTGGGGTTTTTCATATGTTGTCGTGTCCCGTATGTAATGACAATGACCACCTAAAGAGAATTCATTTCATGCGCGAGGACCCGCTCTGGACATGGGGCCTGTCTTCTCGGCGGCGTTGGATGCTACCCGCGACGAATGCTACTACGTGTCGGCGGCCTTGATGTGCCTAAGGGGTCACATCAGTGGCTGTTCCTATGGTTTCATATCTCTTTTAGGGCAACACGTGTTGTCTTTCATGCGCTGTGGTGCCCACAGGGTTGTCTAAACCCATCAGTATGTCTCCTCGTCAGTGCTGATGTTTCCTGGTGGGACAGCTGGAAATGCATAAATGTCTCTTTAGGGGGGGAGTGGTCGGCGACCCCCCCTGGGCGTGGGTCTTGTCCTGCGTGCCCAGAGCCACCCAGTGACATGCCCACGGACATGGAAAAACAGCCTCCGGACAAAGCAAAGACAGCTTGATGATTCGTCCGGTGCTTGGGGCTTGTCTTGTTCGAGGTAGTGCGCCATAAAAGTGATGACAATGAGCCGGGTTTCGTCGCGTGTCAGGTCCTCCGTACTGACAATCAGGTGGAGACAACGCCATCCGGGTGAGAGGATTTGAAGGGGCCTCAGGGCTTGCCTTGGTGGATGCGGTGTGCCTTGAATGGAAGGACAATGAGGTGGGGTTTGTCATATGTTGTTGGGTCCGGTATGTAATGACAATGACCGCCTAAAGAGAATTCCTTTCATGCGTGGGGACCCGCTCTGGACATGGGGCGTGTCTTCGCTGTGGTGATGGACGATACGTGGGACGGATGCCATGACGTGTCGGCGGCCTTCATGTGCCTAAGGGGCCACGTCGGTGGCCCTTCCTATGGTTTCATAGCTCTTTTAGGGAAACACGTGTTGCCTTTCATGCGCTGCCCTGCCCTCAGGGTGGTCTAAACCCATCAGTATGTCTCCTCGTCGGTGTTGATGTTTCCTGGTGGAATAGCTGGAAATGCATAAATGTCTCTTTAGGGGGGGAGTGGTCGGCGACCCCCCCGGGCGTGGGTCTTGTCCTGCGTGCCTAGAGCCACCCAATGTGATGCCCATTGACATGCAAAATGACATCGACTTAATGCCATGAATGCCTGATGATTCGTCCCGTGCTTGGGGCTTGTCTTGCCCGAGGTAGTGCGCCATAAAAACGATGACAATGGGATGGTGTTTGTGGCCTTCGAGATCCTGCGGACTGACAGTCGCGTTCAGACAATGGCATCCGAGTGAGACGATTTGAAGGGGTCTCGGGGCCCGTCTTGGTGCATGCGGCATTTCTTGAAAGGAAGGACGTCGAGGTGGGGTTTGTCACATGTTGTTGTGTTCGGAATGTAAAGACAATGACCGCCTAAAGATAATTCATTTCATGCGCGGGGACCCGCTCTGGACATGGGTCCTGTCTTCTCGGCGGTGTTGGATGATACCCGGGACGGATGCCATGACGTGTCGGCGGCCTTCATGTGCCTAAGGGGTCACTTTGGTGGCTGTTCGTATGGATTCGTAGCTCTTTTAGGGCAACACGTGCTGTCCTTCATGCGTTGTGGTGCCCATTGGGTTGTCTGAACCCATCAGTATGTGTCCTCGTCAGTGCTGATGTTTCCTGGTGGGACAGCTGGAAATGCATAAATGTCTCTTTAGGGGGGGAGTGGTCGGCGACCCCCCCTGGGCGTGGGTCTTGTCCTGCGTGCCCAGAGCCACCCAGTGACATGCCCACGAACATGGAAAAACGACCTCCAGACAAATCCATGAAAGCTTGATTATTCGTACGGTGCTTGGGGCTTGTCTTGTCTGAGGTAATGCGTCATAAAAGTGATGACAATGAGCCGGGGTGCGTCGCGTGTCAGGTCCGACGTACTGACAATCACGTGGAGACAACGCCATCCGAGTGGGACGATTTGAAGGGGCCTCGGGGCTTGCCTTGGTGGATGCGGTGTGCCTTGCAAGGAAGGACGACGTGGTGGGGTTTGTCATATGTTGTTGGGTACGGTATGTATTGACAATGACCGCCTAAAGATAATTCCTTTGAGGCGTGAGGACCAGCTCTGGACATGGGGCGTGTCTTCTCTGCGGTGATGGACGAGACGCGGGGCGGATGCCATGACGTGTCGGCGGCCTTCATGTGCCTAAGGGGTCACGTCGGTGGCCCTTCCTATGGTTTCATAGCTCTTTTAGGGCAACCCGTGTTGTCTTTCATGCACTGCGGTGCCCTTAGGGTGGTCTAAACCCATCAGTATGTCTCCTCGTCACTGTTGATGTTTCCTGGTGGTATAGCTGGAAATGCATAAATGTCTCTTTAGGGGGGGAGTGGTCGGCGACCCCCCCTGGGCGTGGGTCTTGTCCTGCGTGCCTAGAGCCACCCAATGACATGCCGAGTGACATGGAAAATGGCATCGACGCAGTGCCATGAATTCCTGATGATTCGTCTCGTGCTTGGGGCTTGTCTTGCCCGAGGTAGTGCGCCCTAAAAACGATGACAATTAGATGGGGTTTGTCGCATGTGTGATCCTGCGGACTGACAGTCTTGTCCAGACAATGGCATCCGAGTGAGACGATTTGAAGGGGCCTCGAGGCCCGTCTTGGTGCGTGTGGCGTGCCTTGAAAGGAAGGACGTTGCGGTGGGGTTTGTCATCTGTTGTCGTGTCCCGTATGTAATGACAATGACCACCTAAAGAGAATTCATTTCATGCGTGAGGACCCTCTCTGGACATGGGGCCTGTCTTCTCGGCGGTGTTGGACGCTACCCGGGATGAATGCTACTACGTGTCGGCGGCCTTCATGTGCCTAAGGGGTCACATCGGTGGCTGTTCCTACGGTTTCATATATCTTTTAGGGCAACACGTGTTGACTTTCATGCGCTGTGGTGCCCACAGGGTTGTCTAAACCCTCCAGTATGTCTCCTCGTCAGTGCTGATGTTTCCTGGTGGGACAGCTGGAAAGGCATAAATGTCTCTTTAGGGGGGGAGTGGTCGGTGACCCCCCCTGGGCGTGGGTCTTGTCCTGCGTGCCCAGAGCCACCTAGTGACATGCCCACGGACATGGAAAAATGGCCTCCAGACAAATCCATGAAAGCTTGAGGATTCATACGGTGCTTGGGGCTTGTCTTGTATGAGGTAATGCGCCATAAAAGTGATGACAATGAGCCGGGGTGCGTCGCGTGTCAGGTCCGACGTACTGACAATCACGTGGAGACAACGCCACCCGAGTGGGACGATTTGAAGGGGCATCGGGGCTTGCCTTGGAGGATGCGGTGTGCCTTGCAAGGAAGGACGACGTGGTGGGGTTTGTCATATGTTGTTGGGTACGGTATGTAATGACAATGACCGCCTAAAGATAATTCATTTCATGCGTGAGGACCCGCTCTGGACATGGGGCGTGTCTTCTCTGCGGTGATGGACGAGACGCGGGACGGATGTCATGACGTGTCGGCGGCCTTCATGTGCCTAAGGGGTCACGTCGGTGGCCCTTCCTATGGTTTCATAGCTCTTTTAGGGCAACCCGTGTTGTCTTTCATGCACTGCGGTGCCCTTAGGGTGGTCTAAACCCCTCAGTATGTCTCCTCGTCACTTTTGATGTTTCCTGGTGGAATAGCTGGAAATGCATAAATGTCTCTTTAGGGGGGGAGTGGTCGGCGACCCCCCCTGGGCGTGGGTCTTGTCCTGCGTGCCTAGAGCCACCCAATGACATGCCCAGGGACATGGAAAATGGCATCGACGCAATGCCATGAATTCTTGATGATTCGTCCCGTGCTTGGGGCTTGTCTTTCCCGAGGTAGTGCGCCCTAAAAACGATGACAATGAGATGGGTTTTGTCGCATGTGTGATCTTGCGGGCTGACAGTCGTTTCCAGACAAAGGCATCCGAGTGAGACGATTTGAAGGGGCCTCGAGGCCCGTCTTGGTGCCTGCGGTGTGCCTTGAAAGGAAGGACGTTGAGGTGTGGTTATTCATGTGTTTTCGTGTCCCGTATGTAATGATAATGACCACCTAAAGAGAATTCATTTCATGCGTGAGGACCCTCTCTGGACATGGGGCCTGTCTTCTCGGCGGTGTTGGACGCTACCCGGGATGGATGCTAGTACGTGATGGCGGCCTTGATGTGCCTAAGGGGTCACATTGGTGGCTATTCCTATGGTTTCATATCTCTTTTAGGGCAACACGTGTTGTCTTTCATGCGTTGTGGTGCCCACAGGGTTGTCTGAACCCATCAGTATGTCTCCTCGTCAGTGCTGATGTTTCCTGGTGGGACAGCTGGAAATGCATAAATGTCTCTTTAGGGGGGGAGTGGTCGGCGACCCCCCCTGGGCGTGGGTCTTGTCCTGTGTGCCCAGAGCCACCCAGTGACATGCCCACGGACATGGAAAAACGGCCTCCAGACGAATCCATGAAAGCCTGATGATTCGTACGGTGCTTGGGGCTTGTCTTGTCTGAGGTAATGCGCCATAAAAGTGATGACAATGAGCTGGGGTGCGTCGCGTGTCAGACCCACGCCGAGTGACGTGGAAAATGGCATCGACGCAATGCCAAGAATTCCTGATGATTCGTCCCGTGCTTCGGGCTTGTCTTGCCCGAGGTAGTGCGCCATAAAAACGATGACAATGAGATGGGGTTTGTCGCGTGTGTGAGGTCCGACGTACTGACGATCACGTGGAGACAACGGCATCCGAGTGAGACGATTTGAAGGGGCCTCGGGGCTTGCCTTGGTGGATGCGGTGTGCCTTGCAAGGAAGGACGATGTGGTGGGGTTTGTCATATGTTGTTGGGTACGGTATGTATTGACAATGACCACCTAAAGATAATTCCTTTGAGGCGTGAGGACTCGCTCTGGACATGGGGCGCGTCTTCTCTGCGGTGATGGACGAGACGCGGGACGGATGCCATGACGTGTCGGCGGCCTTCATGTGCCTAAGGGGTCACGTCGGTGGCCCTTCCTATGGTTTCATAGCTCTTTTAGGGCAACCCGTGTTGTCTTTCATGCACTGCGGTGCCCTTAGGGTGGTCTAAACCCATCAGTATGTCTCCTCGTCACTGTTGATGTTTCCTGGTGGTATAGCTGGAAATGCATAAATGTCTCTTTAGGGGGGGAGTGGTCGGCGACCCCCCCTGGGCGTGGGTCTTGTCCTGCGTGCCTAGAGCCACCCACTGACATGCCGAGTGACATGGAAAATGGCATCGACGCAGTGCCATGAATTTCTGATGATTCGTCCCGTGCTTGGGGCTTGTCTTGCCCGAGGTAGTGCGCCCTAAAAACGATGAGAATGAGATGGGGTTTGTCGCATGTGTGATCCTGCGGACTGACAGTCGTGTCCAGACAATGGCATCCGAGTGAGACGATTTGAAGGGGCCTCGAGGCCCGTCTTGGTGCGTGTGGCGTGCCTTGAAAGGAAGGACGTTGCGGTGGGGTTTGTCATCTGTTGTCGTGTCCCGTATGTAATGACAATGACCACCTAAAGAGAATTAATTTCATGCGTGAGGACCCTCTCTGGACATGGGGCCTGTCTTCTCGGCGGTGTTGGACGCTACCCGGGATGAATGCTACTACGTGTCGGCGGCCTTCATGTGCCTAAGGGGTCACATCGGTGGCTGTTCCTAGGGTTTCATATATCTTTTAGGGCAACACGTGTTGTCTTTCATGCGCTGTGGTGCCCACAGGGTTGTCTAAACCCGTTAGTATGTCTCCTCGTCAGTGCTGATGTTTCCTGGTGGGACAGCTGAAAATGCATAAATGTCTCTTTAGGGGGGGAGTGGTCGGCGACCCCCCCTGGGCGTGGGTCTTGTCCTGCGTGCCCAGAGCCACCTAGTGACATGCCCACGGACATGGAAAAATGGCCTCCAGACAAATCCATGAAAGCTTGAGGATTCATACGGTGCTTGGGGCTTGTCTTGTCTGAGGTAATGCGCCATAAAAGTGATGACAATGAGCCGGGGTGCGTCGCGTGTCAGGTCCGACGTACTGACAATCACGTGGAGACAACGCCACCCGAGTGGGACGATTTGAAGGGGCATCGGGGCTTGCCTTGGAGGATGCGGTGTGCCTTGCAAGGAAGGACGACGTGGTGGGGTTTGTCATATGTTGTTGGGTACGGTATGTAATGACAATGACCGCCTCAAGATAATTCCTTTCATGCGTGAGGACCCGCTCTGGACATGGGGCGTGTCTTCTCTGCGGTGATGGACGAGACGCGGGACGGATGCCATGACGTGTCGGCGGCCTTCATGTGCCTAAGGGGTCACGTCGGTGGCCCTTCCTATGGTTTCATAGCTCTTTTAGGGCAACCCGTGTTGTCTTTCATGCACTGCGGTGCCCTTAGGGTGGTCTAAACCCATCAGTATGTCTCCTCGTCACTGTTGATGTTTCCTGGTGGAATAGCTGGAAATGCATAAATGTCTCTTTAGGGGGGGGAGTGGTCGGCGACCCCCCCTGGGCGTGGGTCTTGTCCTGCGTGCCTAGAGCCACCCGATGACGTGCCCAGTGACATGGAAAATGGCATGGACGCAATGCCATGAATTCTCGATGATTCGTCCCGTGCTTGGGGCTTGTCTTTCCCGAGGTAGTGCGCCCTAAAAACGATGACAATGAGATGGGTTTTGTCGCATGTGTGATCTTGCGGGCTGACAGTCGTTTCCAGACAAAGGCATCCGAGTGAGACGATTTGAAGGGGCCTCGAGGCCCGTCTTGGTGCATGCGGTGTGCCTTGAAAGGAAGGACGTTGAGGTGTGGTTATTCATGTGTTTTCGTGTCCCGTATGTAATGATAATGACCACCTAAAGAGAATTCATTTCATGCGTGAGGACCCTCTCTGGACATGGGGCCTGTCTTCTCGGCGGTGTTGGACGCTACCCGGGATGGATGCTAGTACGTGATGGCGGCCTTGATGTGCCTAAGGGGTCACATTGGTGGCTATTCCTATGGTTTCATATCTCTTTTAGGGCAACACGTGTTGTCTTTCATGCGCTGTGGTGCCCACAGGGTTGTCTGAACCCATCAGTATGTCTCCTCGTCAGTGCTGATGTTTCCTGGTGGGACATCTGGAAATGCATAAATGTCTCTTTAGGGGGGGAGTGGTCGGCGACCCCCCCTGGGCGTGGGTCTTGTCCTGTGTGCCCAGAGCCACCCAGTGACATGCCCACAGACATGGAAAAACGGCCTCCAGACGAATCCATGAAAGCCTGATGATTCGTACGGTGCTTGGGGCTTGTCTTTTCTGAGGTAATGCGCCATAAAAGTGATGACAATGAGCTGGGGTGCGTCGCGTGTCAGACCCACGCCGAGTGACGTGGAAAATGGCATCGACGCAATGCCAAGAATTCCTGATGATTCGTCCCGTGCTTCGGGCTTGTCTTGCCCGAGGTAGTGCGCCATAAAAACGATGACAATGAGATGGGGTTTGTCGCGTGTGTGAGGTCCGACGTACTGACGATCACGTGGAGACAACGGCATCCGAGTGAGACGATTTGAAGGGGCCTCGGGGCTTGCCTTGGTGGATGCGGTGTGCCTTGCAAGGAAGGACGATGTGGTGGGGTTTGTCATATGTTGTTGGGTACGGTATGTATTGACAATGACCACCTAAAGATAATTCCTTTGAGGCGTGAGGACTCGCTCTGGACATGGGGCGCGTCTTCTCTGCGGTGATGGACGAGACGCGGGACGGATGCCATGACGTGTCGGCGGCCTTCATGTGCCTAAGGGGTCACGTCGGTGGCCCTTCCTATGGTTTCATAGCTCTTTTAGGGCAACCCGTGTTGTCTTTCATGCACTGCGGTGCCCTTAGGGTGGTCTAAACCCATCAGTATGTCTCCTCGTCACTGTTGATGTTTCCTGGTGGTATAGCTGGAAATGCATAAATGTCTCTTTAGGGGGGGAGTGGTCGGCGACCCCCCCTGGGCGTGGGTCTTGTCCTGCGTGCCTAGAGCCACCCACTGACATGCCGAGTGACATGGAAAATGGCATCGACGCAGTGCCATGAATTTCTGATGATTCGTCCCGTGCTTGGGGCTTGTCTTGCCCGAGGTAGTGCGCCCTAAAAACGATGACAATGAGATGGGGTTTGTTGCATGTGTGATCCTGCGGACTGACAGTCGTGTCCAGACAATGGCATCCGAGTGAGACGATTTGAAGGGGCCTCGAGGCCCGTCTTGGTGCGTGTGGCGTGCCTTGAAAGGAAGGACGTTGCGGTGGGGTTTGTCATCTGTTGTCGTGTCCCGTATGTAATGACAATGACCACCTAAAGAGAATTCATTTCATGCGTGAGGACCCTCTCTGGACATGGGGCCTGTCTTCTCGGCGGTGTTGGACGCTACCCGGGATGAATGCTACTACGTGTCGGCGGCCTTCATGTGCCTAAGGGGTCACATCGGTGGCTGTTCCTATGGTTTCATATATCTTTTAGGGCAACACGTGTTGTCTTTCATGCGCTGTGGTGCCCACAGGGTTGTCTAAACCCGTTAGTATGTCTCCTCGTCAGTGCTGATGTTTCCTGGTGGGACAGCTGAAAATGCATAAATGTCTCTTTAGGGGGGGAGTGGTCGGCGACCCCCCCTGGGCGTGGGTCTTGTCCTGCGTGCCCAGAGCCACCTAGTGACATGCCCACGGACATGGAAAAATGGCCTCCAGACAAATCCATGAAAGCTTGAGGATTCATACGGTGCTTGGGGCTTGTCTTGTCTGAGGTAATGCGCCATAAAAGTGATGACAATGAGCCGGGGTGCGTCGCGTGTCAGGTCCGACGTACTGACAATCACGTGGAGACAACGCCACCCGAGTGGGACGATTTGAAGGGGCATCGGGGCTTGCCTTGGAGGATGCGGTGTGCCTTGCAAGGAAGGACGACGTGGTGGGGTTTGTCATATGTTGTTGGGTACGGTATGTAATGACAATGACCGCCTCAAGATAATTCCTTTCATGCGTGAGGACCCGCTCTGGACATGGGGCGTGTCTTCTCTGCGGTGATGGACGAGACGCGGGACGGATGCCATGACGTGTCGGCGGCCTTCATGTGCCTAAGGGGTCACGTCGGTGGCCCTTCCTATGGTTTCATAGCTCTTTTAGGGCAACCCGTGTTGTCTTTCATGCACTGCGGTGCCCTTAGGGTGGTCTAAACCCATCAGTATGTCTCCTCGTCACTGTTGATGTTTCCTGGTGGAATAGCTGGAAATGCATAAATGTCTCTTTAGGGGGGGGAGTGGTCGGCGACCCCCCCTGGGCGTGGGTCTTGTCCTGCGTGCCTAGAGCCACCCGATGACGTGCCCAGTGACATGGAAAATGGCATGGACGCAATGCCATGAATTCTCGATGATTCGTCCCGTGCTTGGGGCTTGTCTTTCCCGAGGTAGTGCGCCCTAAAAACGATGACAACGAGATGGGGTTTGTCGCATGTGTGATCTTGCGGGCTGACAGTCGTTTCCAGACAATGGCATCCGAGTGAGACGATTTGAAGGGGCCTCGAGTCCCGTCTTGGTGCATGCGGCGTGCCTTGAAGGGAAGGACGTTGAGGTGGGGTCATACCTCAAACATTGCAGATGTGGTTGGTGATGCAACCTTGTTGATCCTTCCATTAGTCATATGCTTGTCTCAAAGATCAGGTTGTGCATGTACAATGGACAAACTAATCGAACGGAATTGAATGTTCGGGACGACGGTTTGGGCTTGTGTTGGGGTCTGAGTGGTGAGCTCAGTCATACCTCAAACAATGCAGATGTTGTTGGTGATTCTACATGTCTGATCCTTCCACTAGTCATATGCTTGTCTCAAAGATCAGGTCCTGCATGATCAGTTGTGTGGGTTGATGGTTGCGCTTATGCGATTGTGTGGGAGTGGTGGATGGTTGTCAAGATACCGCGGTCTCCCTTTTTTGGGAAGGGAACGTTGGTCTCGTTGGCTCTAGGGGGTTGGGTATATCAATCCTTCCCTTGTGTCATGCATAGCGGGCTTTCCCTGCCTTCATGTGCTGCATTGTGATGCCTCTCGGGTTGCATCCCTCGAGGCGTCACGATCAGCTGTGTGGGTTGATGGTTGTGCTTACGCGATTGTGTGGGAGTGGTGGATGGTTGTCAAGATACTGCGGTCTCCCTTTTTTGGGAAGGGAACGTTGGTCTCGTTGGCACCCTCATCCGTAAGTGGGGGTTTAATTTCTCCTCGCTTTCATTTGGTCCTTGTGCATGTTTCCATGTGAATGATGGAACACGGTTTGGCTTGGTTGGATATCCGTTGAGAACACTAGTCATATGCTTGTCTCAAAGTTCAGTCTGTGCATGTACAGGGACAAACTAATCGAAGATGGTGATACTGTGAAGGGTCTCAGTAAATCAGGGACAAGTCTGACGTTCTCCTCGGTTTTACATCAAGCGAAGAATGTGTATCTATTGTTTCTGCAAGATACACGAGCGTCATGCAGAGGTGATGACTCATTAAGGTGAATCCTGTCGATTTGGGAAGATGATTTGGGCTTGTGTTGGGGTTTGAGTGGTCTGCTCAGTCATACCTCAAACATTGCAGATGTGGTTGGTGATGCTACCTGGCTGATCCTACCATTAGTCATATGCTTGTCTCAAAGATCAGGTTGTGCATTTACAAAGGATAAACTAATCGAACGGAATTGAATGTTCGGGATGATGGTTTGGGCTTGTGTTGGGGTCTGAGTGGTCTGCTCAGTTATACCACAAACAATGCAGATGTTGTTGGTAATGCTACATGGTTGATCCTTCCACTAGTCATATGCTTGTCTCAAAGATCAGTTAGTGCATGTACAGGGACAAACTAATCGAAAGATGGTGATACTGTGAAGGGTCTCATTAAATCAGTGACACGGCTGACTTTCTCCTCGGTTATACATCAAGCGAAGAATCCCCAGGTGGGTGAGCTCCACCTAGAAGATCCTCACTTGTCCCATCGGAGTTCTCCCTGTTGGTAGTGGAATTTTGTTAGTGCTGATATACGGGCCCTGTTTATATGCTTGGGTTGAATTCTCTCGCACAATTGCGGTTTTGAGCATCATGCAGAGGTGAAGACTCATTAATTGGGTTCCTGTCGATTTGGGAAGACGGTTTGGGATTGTGTTGGGGTCTGAGTGGTCTGCTCAGTCATACCTCAAACATTGCAGATGTTGTTGGTGGTGCAACCTGTCTGATCCTTCCATTAGTCATATGCTTGTCTCAAAAATCAGGTTGTGCATGTACAAAGGACAAACTAATCGAACGGAATTGAATGTTCGAGACGACGGTTTGGGCTTGTGTTGGGGTCTGAGTGGTGAGCTCAGTCATACCTCAAACAATGCAGATGTTGTTGGTGATGCTACATGGCTGATCCTTCCACTAGTCATATGCTTGTCTCAAAGGTCAGGTCCTGCATGATCAGTTGTGTGGGTTGATGGTTGCGCTTATGCGATTGTGTGGGAGTGGTGGATGGTTGTCAAGATACTGCGGTCTCCCTTTTTTGGGAAGGGAACGTTGGTCTCGTTGGCTCTAGGGGGTTGGGTATATCAATCCTTCCCTTGTGTCATGCATAGCGGGCTTTCCCTGCCTTCATGTGCTGCATTGTGATGTCTCTCGGGTTGCTTCCCTCGAGGCGTCACAGTCAGTTGTGTGGGTTGATGGTTGTGCTTACGCGATTGTGTGGGAGTGGTGGATGGTTGTCAAGATACTGCGGTCTCCCTTTTTTGGGAAGGGAACGTTGGTCTCCTTGGCTCTAGGGGGTTGGGTATATAAATCCTTCCCTTGTGTCATGCATAGCGGGCTTTCCCTGCCTTCATGTGCTGCATTGTGATGCCTCTGGGGTTGCTTCCCTTGAGGCGTCACGGTCAGTTGTGTGGGTTGATGGTTGTGCTTACGCGATTGTGTGGGAGTGGTGGATGGTTGTCAAGATACTGCGGTCTCCCTTTTTTGGGAAGGGAACGTTGGTCTCCTTGGCTCTAGGGGGTTGGGTATATAAATCCTTCCCTTGTGTCATGCATAGCGGGCTTTCCCTGCCTTCATGTGCTGCATTGTGATGTCTCTCGGGTTGCTTCCCTCGAGGCGTCACAGTCAGTTGTGTGGGTTGATGGTTGTGCTTACGCGATTGTGTGGGAGTGGTGGATGGTTGTCAAGATACTGCGGTCTCCCTTTTTTGGGAAGGGAACGTTGGTCTCCTTGGCTCTAGGGGGTTGGGTATATAAATCCTTCCCTTGTGTCATGCATAGCGGGCTTTCCCTGCCTTCATGTGCTGCATTGTGATGCCTCTCGGGTTGCTTCCCTTGAGGCGTCACGGTCAGTTGTGTGGGTTGATGGTTGTGCTTACGCGATTGTGTGGGAGTGGTGGATGGTTGTCAAGATACTGCGGTCTCCCTTTTTTGGGAAGGGAACGTTGGTCTCGTTGGCACCCTCATCCGTAAGTGGGGGATTAATTTCTCCTCGCTTTCATTTGGTCCTTGTGCATGTTTCCATGTGAATGATGGAACACGGTTTGGCTTGGTTGGATATCCGTTGAGAACACTAGTCAAATGCTTGTCTCAAAGATCAGTCTGTGCATGTACAGGGACAAACTAACCGAAAGATGGTGATATTGTGAAGGGTCTCATTAAATCAGTGACAAGTTTGACGTTCTCCTCGGTTATACATCAAGCGAAGAATGTGTATCTATTGTTTCGACAAGATACACGAGCGTCGTCACGCAGAGGTGATGACTCATTAAGGGGAATCCTGTCGATTTGGGAAGATGGTTTGGGCTTGTGTTGGGGTCTGAGTGGTTTGCTCAGTCATACCTCAAACATTGCAGATGTGGTTGGTGATGCTACCTGGCTGATCCTTCCATTAGTCATATGCTTGTCCCAAAGATCAGGTGGTGCATGTACAAAGGAAAAACTAATCGAATGGAATTGAATGTTCGGGACGACGGTTTGGGCTTGTGTTGGGGTCTGAGTGGTTAGCTCAGTCATACCTCAAACAATGCAGATGTTGTTGGTGATGCTACATGGCTGATCCTTCAACTAGTCATATGCTTGACTCAAAGATCAGGTCCCGCATGTACAAAGACAAACTAATCGAAAGATGGTGATACTGTGATGGGTCTCATTAAATTAGTGCCAGGGCTGACTTTCTCCTCAGTTATACATCAAGAGAAGAATCCCCAGGTGGGTGAGCTCCACCTAGAAGACCCTCACTTGTCCCTTCGGAGTTCTCCCTGTTGGTAGTGGAATTTTGTCAGTTATGATATACGGGCCCTGTTTATATGCTTGGGTTGAATTCTCTCGCACAATTGCGGTATTGAGCATCATGCAGAGGTGATGACTCATTAATTGGGTTCCTGTCGATTTGGAAAGACGGTTTGGGCTTGTGTTGGGGTCTGAGTGGTCTGCTCAGTCATACCTCAAACATTGCAGATGTGGTTGGTGATGCAACCTGGCTGATCCTTCCATTAGTCATATGCTTGTCCCAAAGATCAGGTTGTGCATGTACAAAGGACAAACTAATGGAACGGAATTGAATGTTCGGGATGATGGTTTGGGCTTGTGTTGGGGTCTGAGTGGTGAGCTCAGTCATACCTCAAACAATGCAGATGATGTTGGTGATGCTACATGGCTGATCCTTCTACTAGTCATATGCTTGTCTCAAAGATCAGGTTGTGCATGATCAGTTGTGTGGGTTGATGGTTGCCCTTATGCGATTGTGTGGAAGTGGTGGATGGTTGTCAAGATACTGCGGTCTCCCTTTTTTGGGAATGGAACGTTGGTCTCGTTGGCGCTAGGGGGTTGGGTATATCAATCCTTCCCTTGTGTCATGCATAGCGGGCTTTCCCTGCCTTCATGTGCTGCATTGTGATGCCTCTCGGGTTGCTTCCCTCGAGGCGTGACGGTCAGTTGTGTGGGTTGATGGTTGTGCTTACGCGATTGTGTGGGAGTGGTGGATGGTTGTCAAGATACTGCGGTCTCCCTTTTTTGGGAAGGGAACGTTGGTCTCGTTGGCACCCTCATCCGTAAGTGGGGGTTTAATTTCTCCTCGCTTTCATTTGGTCCTTGTACATGTTTCCATGTGAATGATGGAACACGGTTTGGCTTGGTTGGATATCCGATGAGAACACTAGTCATATGCTTGTCTCAAAGATCAGTCTGTGCATGTACAGGGACAAACTAACCGAAAGATGGTGATACTGTGAAGGGTCTCATTAAATCAGTGACAAGTTTGACGTTCTCCTCGGTTATACATCAAGCGAAGAATGTGTATCTATTGTTTTTGCAAGAAACACGAGCGTCATGCAGAGGTGATGACTAATTAAGGGGAAACATGTCGATTTGGGAAGATGGTTTGGGCTTGTGTTGGGGTCTGAGTGGTTTGCTCAGTCATACCTCAAACATTGCAGATGTGGTTGGTGATGCTACCTGGCTGATCCTTCCATTAGTCATATGCTTGTATCAAAGATCAGGTTGTGCATGTACAAAGGACAAACTAATCGAATGGAATTGAATGCTCGGGACGACGGTTTAGGCTTGTGTTGGGGTCTGAGTGGTCTGCTCAGTCATACCTCAAACATTGCAGATGTGGTTAGTGACGCTACATGGGTGATCCTTCCACTAGTCATATGCGTGTCTCAAAGATCAGGTCCTGCATGTACAAGGACAAACTAATCGAAAGATGGTGATACTGTGAAGGGTCTCATTAAATCAGTGACACGGCTGACTTTCTCCTCGGTTATACATCAAGCGAAGAATCCCCAGGTGGGTGAGCTCCACCTAGAAGAACCTCACTTGTCCCTTTGGAGTTCTCCCTGTTGGTAGTGGAATTTTGTTGGTGCTGATGTAAGGGCCCCGTCTATATGCTTGGGTTGAATTCTCTCGCACAATTTTGGTTTCGGGTTCCAAGGGCTTGCTAAAAAGACGATGCGATACTAGACAGATATAACTTGGATGGGATGATGATAGATGAGCATGGTTGGTGTCCTGGTTCTTGGTTAAAAGTTTCGCAACGGTGGTTGAGTTCTTTTGAATGGTGGGATGTGGGGGGTGCGGCGGGACATAGGGCCTCCGTTCCTGTCATGACTCCTTTTCCTCAACGTCCCTGGAGCGTTGTGGGTTCGTCTGCTTAAAATCTGCCTCATGGCGGTTGAGTTCCTTCGGAAGGTGGGATGTGGGAGGCATGGCGGTGGGACGCTGTAATTCCTTTTCCTCACCGGTGGGATGTGGGGGGCATTGGAAAGAATGGGTTTTTGCCCAGTCTCATGCCGTGCCCGCCTTTTTCCTCACCTTTCATGGAGCGTTGCGGTTCGGGCTTGCTTAAAAGGCCACCTGTTGGTGGCGGAGTTCCTTGGATGGTGGGATGTGGGAGGCATGGTGGGTTGGTGTTCCTTTGTCGTCCCTCGACGCTCCTGCCCTTCCCTCGCCTTCTCTAGAGCAGTGCGGCTCTGCTTGCTTAAAAGCTGCCTCAGGGCGGTTGAGTTGTTGCGGATGGTGGGATGTGGGGGGCGCGGCGGGATTGGGTTTTTGCCCCGTCCCCTGATGTGCCTGCCTTTTCCTCCCCGTCTGTGGAGCATTGCGGGCTGGGTGCTTAAATACCGCCTCACGGTTTGTGGGATCCTGTGGATGGTGGGATGTGGGCGGCGCGGCGGGACATAGGACCCCCGTACCTACCATGACTCCTTTTCCTCGACGTCTCTTGAGCGTTGCTGGTTCGTCTGCTTAAAAGCTGCCTCATGGCGGTTGAGTTCCTACGGAATGTGAGATGTGGGAGGCACGGCGGGATGGGGGTTTCCCTCCTCATCCCCTGACGTTCCTACCTTTTTCCTCACTGGTGGGATGTGGGGGGTATGGGTGGGATTGGGTTGTTTCCCCGTCCTGTCGTACCCACCTTTTTCCTCACCTTTCATGGAGCGTTGCGGGTCGGGCTTTGCTTAAAATCCACTGATTGTGGTTGAGTTCTTGCAGATGTTGGGATGTGGGAGGCATGGTGGGATTGGGTTCCTTTGTCGTCCCTTGCTGTACCGCCTTTTCCTCACCTTCTCTGGAGCGTTGTGGAATTTTGGTAGTGGTTCAAGCGCGAAACTGTCGGTATCACCAGGATGCGAGAGCGTGCTCCTAAATTTCTCATTCAGTGATATTCCATGCGAACCATAGCAAGCTGCCTTGGGCAATGATTGGTGGGAGTGCTTTGCTCAACGCATTGTCGGGGCCACGTGCGAGTTATTTGGGTCCTAAGAAACTCACACCAACAGGGTAACGATTTCCATGGTTCATTATTGGACAAGTTGGGGTGCCTTCCTCCTCAGTCATGCCTTGGGTGATGATGTTCATAAGGGTGGCTTGAGAATGTGTATCTACTGTTTCTGCAAGATACACGAGCGTCATGCAGAGGTGATGACTAATTAAGGGGAAACATGTCGATTTGGGAAGAGATGGTTCGGGCTTGTGTTGGGGTCTGAGTGGTCTGCTCAGTCATACCTCAAACATTGCAGATGTGGTTGGTGATGGTACCCGGTTGATCTTTCCATTAGTCATATGATTGTCTCAAAGATCAGGCTGTGCATGTACGAAGGACAAACTAATCGAATGGAATTGAATGCTCGGGACGACGGTTTGGGCTTGTGTTGGGGTCTGAGTGGTCTGCTCAGTCATACCTCAAACATTGCAGATGTGGTTGGTGATGCTACATGGTTGATCCTTCCACTAGTCATATGCCTGTCTCAAAGATCAGGTCCCGCATGTAAAGGACAAACTAATCGAAAGATGGTGATACTGTGACGGGTCTCATTAAATCAGTGCCAGGGCTGACTTTCTCCTCGGTTATACCTCAAGCGAAGAATCCCCAGGTGGGTGAGCTCCACCTTGAAGACCCTCACTTGTCCCTTTGGAGTTCTCCCTGTTGGTAGTGGAATTTTGTTGGTGCTGATGTACGGGCCCCGTCTATATGCTTGGGTTGAATTCTCTCGCACAATTTTGGTTTCGGGTTCCAAGGGCTTGCTAAAAAGACGATGCGATACTAGACAGATATAACTTGGATGGGATGATGATAGATGAGCATGGTTGGTGTCCTGGTTCTTGGTTAAAAGTTTCGCAACGGTGGTTGAGTTCTTTTGAATGGTGGGATGTGGGGGGTGCGGCGGGACATAGGGCCTCTGTTCCTGTCATGACTCCTTTTCCTCAACGTCCCTGGAGCGTTGTGGGTTCGTCTGCTTAAAATCTGCCTCACGGCGGTTGAGTTCCTTCGGAAGGTGGGATGTGGGAAGCATGGCGGTGGGACGCTGTAATTCCTTTTCCTCACCGGTGGGATGTGGGGGGCATTGGAAAGAATGGGTTTTTGCCCAGTCTCATGCCGTGCCCGCCTTTTTCCTCACCTTTCATGGAGCGTTGCGGTTCGGGCTTGCTTAAAAGGCCACCTGTTGGTGGCGGAGTTCCTTGGATGGTGGGATGTGGGAGGCATGGTGGGTTGGTGTTCCTTTGTCGTCCCTCGATGCTCCTGCCCTTCCCTCGCCTTCTCTAGAGCAGTGCGGCTTTGCTTGCTTAAAAGCTGCCTCAGGGTGGTTGAGTTGCTGCGGATGGTGGGATGTGGGGGGCGCGGCGGGATTGGGTTTTTGCCCCGTCCCCTGACGTGCCTGCCTTTTCCTCCCCGTCTGTGGAGCATTGCGGGCTGGGTGCTTAAATACCGCCTCACGGTTTGTGGGATCCTGTGGATGGTGGGATGTGGGCGGCGCGGCGGGACATAGGACCCCCGTACCTACCATGACTCCTTTTCCTCGACGTCTCTTGAGCGTTGCTGGTTCGTCTGCTTAAAAGCTGCCTCATGGCGGTTGAGTTCCTACGGAATGTGAGATGTGGGAGGCACGGCGGGATGGGGGTTTCCCTCCTCATCCCCTGACGTTCCTACCTTTTCCCTCACTGGTGGGATGTGGGGGGTATGGGCGGGATTGGGTTGTTTCCCCGTCCTGTCGTACCCACCTTTTTCCTCACCTTTCATGGAGCGTTGCGGGTCGGGCTTTACTTAAAATCCACTGAGTGTGGTTGAGTTCTTGCAGATGTTGGGATGTGGGAGGCATGTTGGGATTGGGTTCCTTTGTCGTCCCTTGCTGTACCGCCTTTTCCTCACCTTCTCTGGAGCGTTGTGGAATTTTGGTAGTGGTTCAAGCGCGAAACTGTCGGTATCACCAGGATGCGAGAGCGTGCTCCTAAATTTCTCATTCAGCGATATTTCATGCGAACCATAGCAAGCTGCCTTGGGCAATGATTGGTGGGAGTGCTTTGCTCAACGCATTGTCGGGGCCACGTGCGAGTTATTTGGGTCCTAAGAAACTCTCACCAACAGGGTGACGATTTCCATGGTTCATTATTGGACAAGTTGGGGTGCCTTCCTCCTCAGCCATGCCTTGGGTGATGATGTTCATAAGGGTGGCTTGAGAATGTGTATCTACTGTTTCTGCAAGATACACGAGCGTCATGCGGAGGTGATGACTCATTAAGGGGAATCCTGTCGATTTGGGAAGATGGTTGGGGCTTGTGTTGGGGTCTGAGTGGTCTGCTCAGTCATACCTCAAACATTGCAGATGTGGTTGGTGATGCTACCTGGCTGATCCTTCCATTAGTCATATGCTTGTCTCAAAGATCAGGTTGTGCATGTACAAAGGACAAACTAATCGAACAGAATTGAATGTTCGGGACGACGGTTTGGGCTTGTGTTGGGGTCTGAGTGGTCAGCTCAGTCATACCCCAAACAATGCAGATGTTGTTGGTGATGCTACATGGCTGATCCTTCCACTAGTCATATGCCTGTCTCAAAGATCAGGTCCCGCATGTAAAGGACAAACTAATCGAAAGATGGTGATACTGTGACGGGTCTCATTAAATCAGTGCCAGGGGTGACTTTCTCCTCGGTTATATCTCAAGCGAAGAATCCCCAGGTGGGTGAGCTCCACCTAGATGACCCTCACTTGTCCCTTTGGAGTTCTCCCTGTTGGTAGTGGAATTTTTTTGGTGCTGATGTAGGGGCCCCGTCTATATGCTTGGGTTGAATTCTCTCGCACAATTGCGGTTCCGTCTTCCAAGGGCTTGCTAAAAATACGATGCGATACTAGACAGATATAACTTGGATGGGATGATGATAGATGAGCATGGTTGGTGTCCTGGTTCTTGGTTAAAAGTTTCTCAACGGTGGTTGAGTTCTTTTGAATGGTGGGATGTGGGGGGTGCGGCGGGACATAGGGCCTCCGTTCCTGTCATGACTCCTTTTCCTCAACGTCCCTGGAGCGTTGTGGGTTCGTCTGCTTAAAATCTGCCTCATGGCGGTTGAGTTCCTTCGGAAGGTGGGATGTGGGAGGCATGGCGGTGGGACGCTGTAATTCCTTTTCCTCACCGGTGGGATGTGGGGGGCATTGGAAAGAATGGGTTTTTGCCCAGTCTCATGCCGTGCCCGCCTTTTTCCTCACCTTTCATGGAGCGTTGCGGTTCGGGCTTGCTTAAAAGGCCACCTGTCGGTGGCGGAGTTCCTTGGATGGTGGGATGTGGGAGGCATGGTGGGTTGGTGTTCCTTTGTCGTCCCTCGACGCTGATGCCCTTCCCTCGCCTTCTCTAGAGCAGTGCGGCTTGGCTTGCTTAAAAGCCGCCTCAGGGTGGTTGAGTTGCTGCGGATGGTGGGATGTGGGAGGCGCGGCGGGATTGGGTTTTTGCCCCGTCCCCTGACGTGCCTGCCTTTTCCTCCCCGTCTGTGGAGCATTGCGGGCTGGGTGCTTAAATACCGCCTCACGGTTTGTGGGATCCTGTGGATGGTGGGATGTGGGCGGCGCGGCGGGACATAGGACCCCCGTACCTACCATGACTCCTTTTCCTCGACGTCTCTTGAGCGTTGCTGGTTCGTCTGCTTAAAAGCTGCCTCATGGCGGTTGAGTTCCTACGGAATGTGAGATGTGGGAGGCACGGCGGGATGGGGGTTTCCCTCCTCATCCCCTGACGTTCCTACCTTTTTCCTCACTGGTGGGATGTGGGGGGTATGGGCGGGATTGGGTTGTTTCCCCGTCCTGTCGTACCCACCTTTTTCCTCACCTTTCATGGAGCGTTGCGGGTCGGGCTATGCTTAAAAGCCACCGAGTGTGGTTGAGTTCTTGCAGATGTTGGGATGTGGGAGGCATGGTGGGATTGGGTTCCTTTGTCGTCCTTTGCTGTACCTGCCTTTTCCTCACCTTCTCTGGAGCGTTGTGGGATTTTGGTAGTGGTTCAAGCGCGAAACTGTCGGTATCACCAGGATGAGAGACCGTGCTCCTAAATTTCCCATTCAGTGATATTCCATGCGAACCGTAGCAAGCTTCCTTGGGCAGTGATTTGCGGGAGTGCTTTGCCCAACGCATTGTCGGGGCCACCTGTGAGTTATTTGGGTCCTGAGAAACTCACACCACCAGGCAAACGGTTGCCATGGTTCATTATTGGACAAGTTGGGGTGCCTTCCTCCTCAGTCATGCCTTGGGTGATGATGTTCATAAGGGCGGCTTGAGAATGTGTATCTACTGTTTCTGCAAGATACACGAGCGTCATGCGGAGGTGATGA
>CAUJRU010002489.1:45000-70000 GCA_963277665.1 Viscum album
AAATGGCCTCTAGACAATGCCATCAATGCGTGATGATTCGTCCGGTGCTTGGGGCTTGTCTTCTCCGGGGTAGTGCGCCTTAAAAGCTTTGACAATGAGCCGGGGTTCGTCGCGTGTGAGGTCCTACGTACCGACAATCGCGTGGAGACAATGCCATCCGAGTGAGACGATTTGAAGGGGCCTCGAGGCTTGTCTTGGTGGATGCGGGGTGCCTTGAAAGGAAGGACGCCGAGCTGGGGTTTGTCATATGTTGTTGGGTTCGGTATGTAACGACACCGACCACCTAAAGAGAATTCATTTCATGCGTGAGGACCCGCTCTGGACATGGGGTCTGTCTTCTCGGCGGTGGTCGACGATACGCGGGAAGGATGCCATGACGTGTCGGCGGCCTTCACGTGCCTAAGGGGTCACGTCGGTTGCCGTTCCTATGGTTTCATAGCTCTTTTAGGGCAACACGTGTTGTCTTTCATGCGCTGCGGTTCCCTCTGGGTGGTCTAAACCACTCAGTATGTCTCCTCGTCAGTGCTGATGTTTCCTGGTGGGAGAGCTGGAAATGCAGAAATGTCTCTTTAGGGGGGGAGTGGTCGGCGACCCCCCCTGGGCGTGGGTCTTGTCCTGCGTGCCCAGAGCCACCCAGTGACATGCCCACAGACATGGAAAAATGGCCTCTAGATGATTCCTCCTGTGCTTGGGGCTTGTCTTGCCCGCGGTAGTGCCCCATAAAAGCGATGACAATGAGACGGGGTTCGTCGCGTGTCAGGTCCGACGAACTGACAATCGCGTGGAGACAAAGCCATCCGAGTGAGACGATTTGAAGTGGCCTCGGGGCATGTCTTGGTGGATGCGACGTGCCTTGAAAGGAAGGACGTCGAGGTGGGGTTTTTCATATGTTGTTGGGTCCTGTATGTAATTACAATTACCACCTAAAGAGAATTCTTTTCATGAGTGAGGACCCGCTCTGGACATGGGGCGTGTCTTCTCGGCGGTGATCGACGATACGCGGGATGGATGCCATGACTTGTCGGTGGCCTTCATGTGCATAAGGGGTCACGTCGGTGGCCCTTCCTATGGTTTCATAGCTCTTTTAGGGCAACACGTGTTGTCTTTCATGCGCTGCGGTGCCCTCAGGGTGGTCTAAACCCATCAGTATGTCTCCTCGTCAGTGTTGATGTTTCCTGGTGGGATAGCTGGAAATGCATAAATGTCTCTTTAGGGGGGGAGTGGTCGGCGACCCCCCTGGGCGTGGGTCTTGTCCTGCGTGCCTAGAGCCACCCAATGACATGCCCAGTGACATGGAAAATGGCATCGACGCAATGCCCTGAATTCCTGATGATTCTTCCCGTGCTAGGGTCTTGTCTTGCCCGAGGTGGTGCGCCATAAAACCGATGACAATGAGATGGGTGGGGTTTGTCGCCTGTGAGATCCTACGGACTGACAATCGCGTCCAGACAATGGAATCCTAGTGAGGCGATTTGAAGGGGCCTCGGGGCCCGTCTTGGTGCGTGCGGCGTGCCTTGAAAGGAAGGACGTTGAGGTGGGGTTTGTCATATGTTGTTGTGTCCGGTATGTAAAGACAATGACCACCTAAAGAGAATTCATTTCATGCGTGAGGACCCGCTCTGGACATGGGTCCTGTCTCCTCGGCGGTGTTGGACGATACGCGGGACGGATGCCATGACGTGTCGGCGGCCTTCATGTGCCTTAGGGGCCACGTCGGTGTCCCTTCCTATGGTTTCATAGCCCTTTTAGGGCAACACGTGTTGCCTTTCATGCGCTGCGGTTCCCTCTGGGTGGTCTAAACCACTCAGTATGTCTCCTCGTCAGTGTTGATGTTTCCTGGTGGAATAGCTGGAAATGCATAAATGTCTCTTTAGGGGGGGAGTGGTCGGCGACCCCCCCTGGGCGTGGGTCTTGTCCTGCGTGCCGAGAGCCACCCACAGACATGCCCAGTGACATGGAAAATGGCATCGACGCAATGCCATGAATTCCTGATGATTCGTCCCGTGCTTGGGGTTTGTCTTGCCCGAGGTAGTGCGCCCTAAAAACGATGGCAATGAGACGGGGTTTGTCGCATGTGCGATCCTGCGGACTGACAGTCGCGTCCAGACAATGGCATCCGAGTGAGACGATTTGAAGGGGCCTCAGGGCCCGTCTTGGTGCATGCGGCGTGCCTTGAAAGGAAGGACGTCGAGGTGGGGTTTTTCATATGTTGTCGTGTCCCGTATGTAATGACAATGACCACCTAAAGAGAATTCATTTCATGCGCGAGGACCCGCTCTGGACATGGGGCCTGTCTTCTCGGCGGCGTTGGATGCTACCCGCGACGAATGCTACTACGTGTCGGCGGCCTTGATGTGCCTAAGGGGTCACATCAGTGGCTGTTCCTATGGTTTCATATCTCTTTTAGGGCAACACGTGTTGTCTTTCATGCGCTGTGGTGCCCACAGGGTTGTCTAAACCCATCAGTATGTCTCCTCGTCAGTGCTGATGTTTCCTGGTGGGACAGCTGGAAATGCATAAATGTCTCTTTAGGGGGGGAGTGGTCGGCGACCCCCCCTGGGCGTGGGTCTTGTCCTGCGTGCCCAGAGCCACCCAGTGACATGCCCACGGACATGGAAAAACAGCCTCCGGACAAAGCAAAGACAGCTTGATGATTCGTCCGGTGCTTGGGGCTTGTCTTGTTCGAGGTAGTGCGCCATAAAAGTGATGACAATGAGCCGGGTTTCGTCGCGTGTCAGGTCCTCCGTACTGACAATCAGGTGGAGACAACGCCATCCGGGTGAGAGGATTTGAAGGGGCCTCAGGGCTTGCCTTGGTGGATGCGGTGTGCCTTGAATGGAAGGACAATGAGGTGGGGTTTGTCATATGTTGTTGGGTCCGGTATGTAATGACAATGACCGCCTAAAGAGAATTCCTTTCATGCGTGGGGACCCGCTCTGGACATGGGGCGTGTCTTCGCTGTGGTGATGGACGATACGTGGGACGGATGCCATGACGTGTCGGCGGCCTTCATGTGCCTAAGGGGCCACGTCGGTGGCCCTTCCTATGGTTTCATAGCTCTTTTAGGGAAACACGTGTTGCCTTTCATGCGCTGCCCTGCCCTCAGGGTGGTCTAAACCCATCAGTATGTCTCCTCGTCGGTGTTGATGTTTCCTGGTGGAATAGCTGGAAATGCATAAATGTCTCTTTAGGGGGGGAGTGGTCGGCGACCCCCCCGGGCGTGGGTCTTGTCCTGCGTGCCTAGAGCCACCCAATGTGATGCCCATTGACATGCAAAATGACATCGACTTAATGCCATGAATGCCTGATGATTCGTCCCGTGCTTGGGGCTTGTCTTGCCCGAGGTAGTGCGCCATAAAAACGATGACAATGGGATGGTGTTTGTGGCCTTCGAGATCCTGCGGACTGACAGTCGCGTTCAGACAATGGCATCCGAGTGAGACGATTTGAAGGGGTCTCGGGGCCCGTCTTGGTGCATGCGGCGTTTCTTGAAAGGAAGGACGTCGAGGTGGGGTTTGTCACATGTTGTTGTGTTCGGAATGTAAAGACAATGACCGCCTAAAGATAATTCATTTCATGCGCGGGGACCCGCTCTGGACATGGGTCCTGTCTTCTCGGCGGTGTTGGATGATACCCGGGACGGATGCCATGACGTGTCGGCGGCCTTCATGTGCCTAAGGGGTCACTTTGGTGGCTGTTCGTATGGATTCGTAGCTCTTTTAGGGCAACACGTGCTGTCCTTCATGCGTTGTGGTGCCCATTGGGTTGTCTGAACCCATCAGTATGTGTCCTCGTCAGTGCTGATGTTTCCTGGTGGGACAGCTGGAAATGCATAAATGTCTCTTTAGGGGGGGAGTGGTCGGCGACCCCCCCTGGGCGTGGGTCTTGTCCTGCGTGCCCAGAGCCACCCAGTGACATGCCCACGAACATGGAAAAACGACCTCCAGACAAATCCATGAAAGCTTGATTATTCGTACGGTGCTTGGGGCTTGTCTTGTCTGAGGTAATGCGTCATAAAAGTGATGACAATGAGCCGGGGTGCGTCGCGTGTCAGGTCCGACGTACTGACAATCACGTGGAGACAACGCCATCCGAGTGGGACGATTTGAAGGGGCCTCGGGGCTTGCCTTGGTGGATGCGGTGTGACTTGCAAGGAAGGACGACGTGGTGGGGTTTGTCATATGTTGTTGGGTACGGTATGTATTGACAATGACCGCCTAAAGATAATTCCTTTGAGGCGTGAGGACCAGCTCTGGACATGGGGCGTGTCTTCTCTGCGGTGATGGACGAGACGCGGGGCGGATGCCATGACGTGTCGGCGGCCTTCATGTGCCTAAGGGGTCACGTCGGTGGCCCTTCCTATGGTTTCATAGCTCTTTTAGGGCAACCCGTGTTGTCTTTCATGCACTGCGGTGCCCTTAGGGTGGTCTAAACCCATCAGTATGTCTCCTCGTCACTGTTGATGTTTCCTGGTGGTATAGCTGGAAATGCATAAATGTCTCTTTAGGGGGGGAGTGGTCGGCGACCCCCCCTGGGCGTGGGTCTTGTCCTGCGTGCCTAGAGCCACCCAATGACATGCCGAGTGACATGGAAAATGGCATCGACGCAGTGCCATGAATTCCTGATGATTCGTCTCGTGCTTGGGGCTTGTCTTGCCCGAGGTAGTGCGCCCTAAAAACGATGACAATGAGATGGGGTTTGTCGCATGTGTGATCCTGCGGACTGACAGTCTTGTCCAGACAATGGCATCCGAGTGAGACGATTTGAAGGGGCCTCGAGGCCCGTCTTGGTGCGTGTGGCGTGCCTTGAAAGGAAGGACGTTGCGGTGGGGTTTGTCATCTGTTGTCGTGTCCCGTATGTAATGACAATGACCACCTAAAGAGAATTCATTTCATGCGTGAGGACCCTCTCTGGACATGGGGCCTGTCTTCTCGGCGGTGTTGGACGCTACCCGGGATGAATGCTACTACGTGTCGGCGGCCTTCATGTGCCTAAGGGGTCACATCGGTGGCTGTTCCTACGGTTTCATATATCTTTTAGGGCAACACGTGTTGACTTTCATGCGCTGTGGTGCCCACAGGGTTGTCTAAACCCTCCAGTATGTCTCCTCGTCAGTGCTGATGTTTCCTGGTGGGACAGCTGGAAAGGCATAAATGTCTCTTTAGGGGGGGAGTGGTCGGCGACCCCCCCTGGGCGTGGGTCTTGTCCTGCGTGCCCAGAGCCACCTAGTGACATGCCCACGGACATGGAAAAATGGCCTCCAGACAAATCCATGAAAGCTTGAGGATTCATACGGTGCTTGGGGCTTGTCTTGTATGAGGTAATGCGCCATAAAAGTGATGACAATGAGCCGGGGTGCGTCGCGTGTCAGGTCCGACGTACTGACAATCACGTGGAGACAACGCCACCCGAGTGGGACGATTTGAAGGGGCATCGGGGCTTGCCTTGGAGGATGCGGTGTGCCTTGCAAGGAAGGACGACGTGGTGGGGTTTGTCATATGTTGTTGGGTACGGTATGTAATGACAATGACCGCCTAAAGATAATTCATTTCATGCGTGAGGACCCGCTCTGGACATGGGGCGTGTCTTCTCTGCGGTGATGGACGAGACGCGGGACGGATGTCATGACGTGTCGGCGGCCTTCATGTGCCTAAGGGGTCACGTCGGTGGCCCTTCCTATGGTTTCATAGCTCTTTTAGGGCAACCCGTGTTGTCTTTCATGCACTGCGGTGCCCTTAGGGTGGTCTAAACCCCTCAGTATGTCTCCTCGTCACTTTTGATGTTTCCTGGTGGAATAGCTGGAAATGCATAAATGTCTCTTTAGGGGGGGAGTGGTCGGCGACCCCCCCTGGGCGTGGGTCTTGTCCTGCGTGCCTAGAGCCACCCAATGACATGCCCAGGGACATGGAAAATGGCATCGACGCAATGCCATGAATTCTTGATGATTCGTCCCGTGCTTGGGGCTTGTCTTTCCCGAGGTAGTGCGCCCTAAAAACGATGACAATGAGATGGGTTTTGTCGCATGTGTGATCTTGCGGGCTGACAGTCGTTTCCAGACAAAGGCATCCGAGTGAGACGATTTGAAGGGGCCTCGAGGCCCGTCTTGGTGCCTGCGGTGTGCCTTGAAAGGAAGGACGTTGAGGTGTGGTTATTCATGTGTTTTCGTGTCCCGTATGTAATGATAATGACCACCTAAAGAGAATTCATTTCATGCGTGAGGACCCTCTCTGGACATGGGGCCTGTCTTCTCGGCGGTGTTGGACGCTACCCGGGATGGATGCTAGTACGTGATGGCGGCCTTGATGTGCCTAAGGGGTCACATTGGTGGCTATTCCTATGGTTTCATATCTCTTTTAGGGCAACACGTGTTGTCTTTCATGCGCTGTGGTGCCCACAGGGTTGTCTGAACCCATCAGTATGTCTCCTCGTCAGTGCTGATGTTTCCTGGTGGGACAGCTGGAAATGCATAAATGTCTCTTTAGGGGGGGAGTGGTCGGCGACCCCCCCTGGGCGTGGGTCTTGTCCTGTGTGCCCAGAGCCACCCAGTGACATGCCCACGGACATGGAAAAACGGCCTCCAGACGAATCCATGAAAGCCTGATGATTCGTACGGTGCTTGGGGCTTGTCTTGTCTGAGGTAATGCGCCATAAAAGTGATGACAATGAGCTGGGGTGCGTCGCGTGTCAGACCCACGCCGAGTGACGTGGAAAATGGCATCGACGCAATGCCAAGAATTCCTGATGATTCGTCCCGTGCTTCGGGCTTGTCTTGCCCGAGGTAGTGCGCCATAAAAACGATGACAATGAGATGGGGTTTGTCGCGTGTGTGAGGTCCGACGTACTGACGATCACGTGGAGACAACGGCATCCGAGTGAGACGATTTGAAGGGGCCTCGGGGCTTGCCTTGGTGGATGCGGTGTGCCTTGCAAGGAAGGACGATGTGGTGGGGTTTGTCATATGTTGTTGGGTACGGTATGTATTGACAATGACCACCTAAAGATAATTCCTTTGAGGCGTGAGGACTCGCTCTGGACATGGGGCGCGTCTTCTCTGCGGTGATGGACGAGACGCGGGACGGATGCCATGACGTGTCGGCGGCCTTCATGTGCCTAAGGGGTCACGTCGGTGGCCCTTCCTATGGTTTCATAGCTCTTTTAGGGCAACCCGTGTTGTCTTTCATGCACTGCGGTGCCCTTAGGGTGGTCTAAACCCATCAGTATGTCTCCTCGTCACTGTTGATGTTTCCTGGTGGTATAGCTGGAAATGCATAAATGTCTCTTTAGGGGGGGAGTGGTCGGCGACCCCCCCTGGGCGTGGGTCTTGTCCTGCGTGCCTAGAGCCACCCACTGACATGCCGAGTGACATGGAAAATGGCATCGACGCAGTGCCATGAATTTCTGATGATTCGTCCCGTGCTTGGGGCTTGTCTTGCCCGAGGTAGTGCGCCCTAAAAACGATGACAATGAGATGGGGTTTGTCGCATGTGTGATCCTGCGGACTGACAGTCGTGTCCAGACAATGGCATCCGAGTGAGACGATTTGAAGGGGCCTCGAGGCCCGTCTTGGTGCGTGTGGCGTGCCTTGAAAGGAAGGACGTTGCGGTGGGGTTTGTCATCTGTTGTCGTGTCCCGTATGTAATGACAATGACCACCTAAAGAGAATTCATTTCATGCGTGAGGACCCTCTCTGGACATGGGGCCTGTCTTCTCGGCGGTGTTGGACGCTACCCGGGATGAATGCTACTACGTGTCGGCGGCCTTCATGTGCCTAAGGGGTCACATCGGTGGCTGTTCCTAGGGTTTCATATATCTTTTAGGGCAACACGTGTTGTCTTTCATGCGCTGTGGTGCCCACAGGGTTGTCTAAACCCGTTAGTATGTCTCCTCGTCAGTGCTGATGTTTCCTGGTGGGACAGCTGAAAATGCATAAATGTCTCTTTAGGGGGGGAGTGGTCGGCGACCCCCCCTGGGCGTGGGTCTTGTCCTGCGTGCCCAGAGCCACCTAGTGACATGCCCACGGACATGGAAAAATGGCCTCCAGACAAATCCATGAAAGCTTGAGGATTCATACGGTGCTTGGGGCTTGTCTTGTCTGAGGTAATGCGCCATAAAAGTGATGACAATGAGCCGGGGTGCGTCGCGTGTCAGGTCCGACGTACTGACAATCACGTGGAGACAACGCCACCCGAGTGGGACGATTTGAAGGGGCATCGGGGCTTGCCTTGGAGGATGCGGTGTGCCTTGCAAGGAAGGACGACGTGGTGGGGTTTGTCATATGTTGTTGGGTACGGTATGTAATGACAATGACCGCCTCAAGATAATTCCTTTCATGCGTGAGGACCCGCTCTGGACATGGGGCGTGTCTTCTCTGCGGTGATGGACGAGACGCGGGACGGATGCCATGACGTGTCGGCGGCCTTCATGTGCCTAAGGGGTCACGTCGGTGGCCCTTCCTATGGTTTCATAGCTCTTTTAGGGCAACCCGTGTTGTCTTTCATGCACTGCGGTGCCCTTAGGGTGGTCTAAACCCATCAGTATGTCTCCTCGTCACTGTTGATGTTTCCTGGTGGAATAGCTGGAAATGCATAAATGTCTCTTTAGGGGGGGGAGTGGTCGGCGACCCCCCCTGGGCGTGGGTCTTGTCCTGCGTGCCTAGAGCCACCCGATGACGTGCCCAGTGACATGGAAAATGGCATGGACGCAATGCCATGAATTCTCGATGATTCGTCCCGTGCTTGGGGCTTGTCTTTCCCGAGGTAGTGCGCCCTAAAAACGATGACAATGAGATGGGTTTTGTCGCATGTGTGATCTTGCGGGCTGACAGTCGTTTCCAGACAAAGGCATCCGAGTGAGACGATTTGAAGGGGCCTCGAGGCCCGTCTTGGTGCATGCGGTGTGCCTTGAAAGGAAGGACGTTGAGGTGTGGTTATTCATGTGTTTTCGTGTCCCGTATGTAATGATAATGACCACCTAAAGAGAATTCATTTCATGCGTGAGGACCCTCTCTGGACATGGGGCCTGTCTTCTCGGCGGTGTTGGACGCTACCCGGGATGGATGCTAGTACGTGATGGCGGCCTTGATGTGCCTAAGGGGTCACATTGGTGGCTATTCCTATGGTTTCATATCTCTTTTAGGGCAACACGTGTTGTCTTTCATGCGCTGTGGTGCCCACAGGGTTGTCTGAACCCATCAGTATGTCTCCTCGTCAGTGCTGATGTTTCCTGGTGGGACAGCTGGAAATGCATAAATGTCTCTTTAGGGGGGGAGTGGTCGGCGACCCCCCCTGGGCGTGGGTCTTGTCCTGTGTGCCCAGAGCCACCCAGTGACATGCCCACAGACATGGAAAAACGGCCTCCAGACGAATCCATGAAAGCCTGATGATTCGTACGGTGCTTGGGGCTTGTCTTTTCTGAGGTAATGCGCCATAAAAGTGATGACAATGAGCTGGGGTGCGTCGCGTGTCAGACCCACGCCGAGTGACGTGGAAAATGGCATCGACGCAATGCCAAGAATTCCTGATGATTCGTCCCGTGCTTCGGGCTTGTCTTGCCCGAGGTAGTGCGCCATAAAAACGATGACAATGAGATGGGGTTTGTCGCGTGTGTGAGGTCCGACGTACTGACGATCACGTGGAGACAACGGCATCCGAGTGAGACGATTTGAAGGGGCCTCGGGGCTTGCCTTGGTGGATGCGGTGTGCCTTGCAAGGAAGGACGATGTGGTGGGGTTTGTCATATGTTGTTGGGTACGGTATGTATTGACAATGACCACCTAAAGATAATTCCTTTGAGGCGTGAGGACTCGCTCTGGACATGGGGCGCGTCTTCTCTGCGGTGATGGACGAGACGCGGGACGGATGCCATGACGTGTCGGCGGCCTTCATGTGCCTAAGGGGTCACGTCGGTGGCCCTTCCTATGGTTTCATAGCTCTTTTAGGGCAACCCGTGTTGTCTTTCATGCACTGCGGTGCCCTTAGGGTGGTCTAAACCCATCAGTATGTCTCCTCGTCACTGTTGATGTTTCCTGGTGGTATAGCTGGAAATGCATAAATGTCTCTTTAGGGGGGGAGTGGTCGGCGACCCCCCCTGGGCGTGGGTCTTGTCCTGCGTGCCTAGAGCCACCCACTGACATGCCGAGTGACATGGAAAATGGCATCGACGCAGTGCCATGAATTTCTGATGATTCGTCCCGTGCTTGGGGCTTGTCTTGCCCGAGGTAGTGCGCCCTAAAAACGATGACAATGAGATGGGGTTTGTCGCATGTGTGATCCTGCGGACTGACAGTCGTGTCCAGACAATGGCATCCGAGTGAGACGATTTGAAGGGGCCTCGAGGCCCGTCTTGGTGCGTGTGGCGTGCCTTGAAAGGAAGGACGTTGCGGTGGGGTTTGTCATCTGTTGTCGTGTCCCGTATGTAATGACAATGACCACCTAAAGAGAATTCATTTCATGCGTGAGGACCCTCTCTGGACATGGGGCCTGTCTTCTCGGCGGTGTTGGACGCTACCAGGGATGAATGCTACTACGTGTCGGCGGCCTTCATGTGCCTAAGGGGTCACATCGGTGGCTGTTCCTATGGTTTCATATATCTTTTAGGGCAACACGTGTTGTCTTTCATGCGCTGTGGTGCCCACAGGGTTGTCTAAACCCGTTAGTATGTCTCCTCGTCAGTGCTGATGTTTCCTGGTGGGACAGCTGAAAATGCATAAATGTCTCTTTAGGGGGGGAGTGGTCGGCGACCCCCCCTGGGCGTGGGTCTTGTCCTGCGTGCCCAGAGCCACCTAGTGACATGCCCACGGACATGGAAAAATGGCCTCCAGACAAATCCATGAAAGCTTGAGGATTCATACGGTGCTTGGGGCTTGTCTTGTCTGAGGTAATGCGCCATAAAAGTGATGACAATGAGCCGGGGTGCGTCGCGTGTCAGGTCCGACGTACTGACAATCACGTGGAGACAACGCCACCCGAGTGGGACGATTTGAAGGGGCATCGGGGCTTGCCTTGGAGGATGCGGTGTGCCTTGCAAGGAAGGACGACGTGGTGGGGTTTGTCATATGTTGTTGGGTACGGTATGTAATGACAATGACCGCCTCAAGATAATTCCTTTCATGCGTGAGGACCCGCTCTGGACATGGGGCGTGTCTTCTCTGCGGTGATGGACGAGACGCGGGACGGATGCCATGACGTGTCGGCGGCCTTCATGTGCCTAAGGGGTCACGTCGGTGGCCCTTCCTATGGTTTCATAGCTCTTTTAGGGCAACCCGTGTTGTCTTTCATGCACTGCGGTGCCCTTAGGGTGGTCTAAACCCATCAGTATGTCTCCTCGTCACTGTTGATGTTTCCTGGTGGAATAGCTGGAAATGCATAAATGTCGCTTTAGGGGGGGGAGTGGTCGGCGACCCCCCCTGGGCGTGGGTCTTGTCCTGCGTGCCTAGAGCCACCCGATGACGTGCCCAGTGACATGGAAAATGGCATGGACGCAATGCCATGAATTCTCGATGATTCGTCCCGTGCTTGGGGCTTGTCTTTCCCGAGGTAGTGCGCCCTAAAAACGATGACAACGAGATGGGGTTTGTCGCATGTGTGATCTTGCGGGCTGACAGTCGTTTCCAGACAATGGCATCCGAGTGAGACGATTTGAAGGGGCCTCGAGTCCCGTCTTGGTGCATGCGGCGTGCCTTGAAGGGAAGGACGTTGAGGTGGGGTCATACCTCAAACATTGCAGATGTGGTTGGTGATGCAACCTTGTTGATCCTTCCATTAGTCATATGCTTGTCTCAAAGATCAGGTTGTGCATGTACAATGGACAAACTAATCGAACGGAATTGAATGTTCGGGACGACGGTTTGGGCTTGTGTTGGGGTCTGAGTGGTGAGCTCAGTCATACCTCAAACAATGCAGATGTTGTTGGTGATTCTACATGTCTGATCCTTCCACTAGTCATATGCTTGTCTCAAAGATCAGGTCCTGCATGATCAGTTGTGTGGGTTGATGGTTGCGCTTATGCGATTGTGTGGGAGTGGTGGATGGTTGTCAAGATACCGCGGTCTCCCTTTTTTGGGAAGGGAACGTTGGTCTCGTTGGCTCTAGGGGGTTGGGTATATCAATCCTTCCCTTGTGTCATGCATAGCGGGCTTTCCCTGCCTTCATGTGCTGCATTGTGATGCCTCTCGGGTTGCATCCCTCGAGGCGTCACGATCAGCTGTGTGGGTTGATGGTTGTGCTTACGCGATTGTGTGGGAGTGGTGGATGGTTGTCAAGATACTGCGGTCTCCCTTTTTTGGGAAGGGAACGTTGGTCTCGTTGGCACCCTCATCCGTAAGTGGGGGTTTAATTTCTCCTCGCTTTCATTTGGTCCTTGTGCATGTTTCCATGTGAATGATGGAACACGGTTTGGCTTGGTTGGATATCCGTTGAGAACACTAGTCATATGCTTGTCTCAAAGTTCAGTCTGTGCATGTACAGGGACAAACTAATCGAAGATGGTGATACTGTGAAGGGTCTCAGTAAATCAGGGACAAGTCTGACGTTCTCCTCGGTTTTACATCAAGCGAAGAATGTGTATCTATTGTTTCTGCAAGATACACGAGCGTCATGCAGAGGTGATGACTCATTAAGGTGAATCCTGTCGATTTGGGAAGATGATTTGGGCTTGTGTTGGGGTTTGAGTGGTCTGCTCAGTCATACCTCAAACATTGCAGATGTGGTTGGTGATGCTACCTGGCTGATCCTACCATTAGTCATATGCTTGTCTCAAAGATCAGGTTGTGCATTTACAAAGGATAAACTAATCGAACGGAATTGAATGTTCGGGATGATGGTTTGGGCTTGTGTTGGGGTCTGAGTGGTCTGCTCAGTTATACCACAAACAATGCAGATGTTGTTGGTAATGCTACATGGTTGATCCTTCCACTAGTCATATGCTTGTCTCAAAGATCAGTTAGTGCATGTACAGGGACAAACTAATCGAAAGATGGTGATACTGTGAAGGGTCTCATTAAATCAGTGACACGGCTGACTTTCTCCTCGGTTATACATCAAGCGAAGAATCCCCAGGTGGGTGAGCTCCACCTAGAAGATCCTCACTTGTCCCATCGGAGTTCTCCCTGTTGGTAGTGGAATTTTGTTAGTGCTGATATACGGGCCCTGTTTATATGCTTGGGTTGAATTCTCTCGCACAATTGCGGTTTTGAGCATCATGCAGAGGTGAAGACTCATTAATTGGGTTCCTGTCGATTTGGGAAGACGGTTTGGGATTGTGTTGGGGTCTGAGTGGTCTGCTCAGTCATACCTCAAACATTGCAGATGTTGTTGGTGGTGCAACCTGTCTGATCCTTCCATTAGTCATATGCTTGTCTCAAAAATCAGGTTGTGCATGTACAAAGGACAAACTAATCGAACGGAATTGAATGTTCGAGACGACGGTTTGGGCTTGTGTTGGGGTCTGAGTGGTGAGCTCAGTCATACCTCAAACAATGCAGATGTTGTTGGTGATGCTACATGGCTGATCCTTCCACTAGTCATATGCTTGTCTCAAAGGTCAGGTCCTGCATGATCAGTTGTGTGGGTTGATGGTTGCGCTTATGCGATTGTGTGGGAGTGGTGGATGGTTGTCAAGATACTGCGGTCTCCCTTTTTTGGGAAGGGAACGTTGGTCTCGTTGGCTCTAGGGGGTTGGGTATATCAATCCTTCCCTTGTGTCATGCATAGCGGGCTTTCCCTGCCTTCATGTGCTGCATTGTGATGTCTCTCGGGTTGCTTCCCTCGAGGCGTCACAGTCAGTTGTGTGGGTTGATGGTTGTGCTTACGCGATTGTGTGGGAGTGGTGGATGGTTGTCAAGATACTGCGGTCTCCCTTTTTTGGGAAGGGAACGTTGGTCTCCTTGGCTCTAGGGGGTTGGGTATATAAATCCTTCCCTTGTGTCATGCATAGCGGGCTTTCCCTGCCTTCATGTGCTGCATTGTGATGCCTCTGGGGTTGCTTCCCTTGAGGCGTCACGGTCAGTTGTGTGGGTTGATGGTTGTGCTTACGCGATTGTGTGGGAGTGGTGGATGGTTGTCAAGATACTGCGGTCTCCCTTTTTTGGGAAGGGAACGTTGGTCTCCTTGGCTCTAGGGGGTTGGGTATATAAATCCTTCCCTTGTGTCATGCATAGCGGGCTTTCCCTGCCTTCATGTGCTGCATTGTGATGTCTCTCGGGTTGCTTCCCTCGAGGCGTCACAGTCAGTTGTGTGGGTTGATGGTTGTGCTTACGCGATTGTGTGGGAGTGGTGGATGGTTGTCAAGATACTGCGGTCTCCCTTTTTTGGGAAGGGAACGTTGGTCTCCTTGGCTCTAGGGGGTTGGGTATATAAATCCTTCCCTTGTGTCATGCATAGCGGGCTTTCCCTGCCTTCATGTGCTGCATTGTGATGCCTCTCGGGTTGCTTCCCTTGAGGCGTCACGGTCAGTTGTGTGGGTTGATGGTTGTGCTTACGCGATTGTGTGGGAGTGGTGGATGGTTGTCAAGATACTGCGGTCTCCCTTTTTTGGGAAGGGAACGTTGGTCTCGTTGGCACCCTCATCCGTAAGTGGGGGATTAATTTCTCCTCGCTTTCATTTGGTCCTTGTGCATGTTTCCATGTGAATGATGGAACACGGTTTGGCTTGGTTGGATATCCGTTGAGAACACTAGTCAAATGCTTGTCTCAAAGATCAGTCTGTGCATGTACAGGGACAAACTAACCGAAAGATGGTGATATTGTGAAGGGTCTCATTAAATCAGTGACAAGTTTGACGTTCTCCTCGGTTATACATCAAGCGAAGAATGTGTATCTATTGTTTCGACAAGATACACGAGCGTCGTCACGCAGAGGTGATGACTCATTAAGGGGAATCCTGTCGATTTGGGAAGATGGTTTGGGCTTGTGTTGGGGTCTGAGTGGTTTGCTCAGTCATACCTCAAACATTGCAGATGTGGTTGGTGATGCTACCTGGCTGATCCTTCCATTAGTCATATGCTTGTCCCAAAGATCAGGTGGTGCATGTACAAAGGAAAAACTAATCGAATGGAATTGAATGTTCGGGACGACGGTTTGGGCTTGTGTTGGGGTCTGAGTGGTTAGCTCAGTCATACCTCAAACAATGCAGATGTTGTTGGTGATGCTACATGGCTGATCCTTCAACTAGTCATATGCTTGACTCAAAGATCAGGTCCCGCATGTACAAAGACAAACTAATCGAAAGATGGTGATACTGTGATGGGTCTCATTAAATTAGTGCCAGGGCTGACTTTCTCCTCAGTTATACATCAAGAGAAGAATCCCCAGGTGGGTGAGCTCCACCTAGAAGACCCTCACTTGTCCCTTCGGAGTTCTCCCTGTTGGTAGTGGAATTTTGTCAGTTATGATATACGGGCCCTGTTTATATGCTTGGGTTGAATTCTCTCGCACAATTGCGGTATTGAGCATCATGCAGAGGTGATGACTCATTAATTGGGTTCCTGTCGATTTGGAAAGACGGTTTGGGCTTGTGTTGGGGTCTGAGTGGTCTGCTCAGTCATACCTCAAACATTGCAGATGTGGTTGGTGATGCAACCTGGCTGATCCTTCCATTAGTCATATGCTTGTCCCAAAGATCAGGTTGTGCATGTACAAAGGACAAACTAATGGAACGGAATTGAATGTTCGGGATGATGGTTTGGGCTTGTGTTGGGGTCTGAGTGGTGAGCTCAGTCATACCTCAAACAATGCAGATGATGTTGGTGATGCTACATGGCTGATCCTTCTACTAGTCATATGCTTGTCTCAAAGATCAGGTTGTGCATGATCAGTTGTGTGGGTTGATGGTTGCCCTTATGCGATTGTGTGGAAGTGGTGGATGGTTGTCAAGATACTGCGGTCTCCCTTTTTTGGGAATGGAACGTTGGTCTCGTTGGCGCTAGGGGGTTGGGTATATCAATCCTTCCCTTGTGTCATGCATAGCGGGCTTTCCCTGCCTTCATGTGCTGCATTGTGATGCCTCTCGGGTTGCTTCCCTCGAGGCGTGACGGTCAGTTGTGTGGGTTGATGGTTGTGCTTACGCGATTGTGTGGGAGTGGTGGATGGTTGTCAAGATACTGCGGTCTCCCTTTTTTGGGAAGGGAACGTTGGTCTCGTTGGCACCCTCATCCGTAAGTGGGGGTTTAATTTCTCCTCGCTTTCATTTGGTCCTTGTACATGTTTCCATGTGAATGATGGAACACGGTTTGGCTTGGTTGGATATCCGATGAGAACACTAGTCATATGCTTGTCTCAAAGATCAGTCTGTGCATGTACAGGGACAAACTAACCGAAAGATGGTGATACTGTGAAGGGTCTCATTAAATCAGTGACAAGTTTGACGTTCTCCTCGGTTATACATCAAGCGAAGAATGTGTATCTATTGTTTTTGCAAGATACACGAGCGTCATGCAGAGGTGATGACTAATTAAGGGGAAACATGTCGATTTGGGAAGATGGTTTGGGCTTGTGTTGGGGTCTGAGTGGTTTGCTCAGTCATACCTCAAACATTGCAGATGTGGTTGGTGATGCTACCTGGCTGATCCTTCCATTAGTCATATGCTTGTATCAAAGATCAGGTTGTGCATGTACAAAGGACAAACTAATCGAATGGAATTGAATGCTCGGGACGACGGTTTAGGCTTGTGTTGGGGTCTGAGTGGTCTGCTCAGTCATACCTCAAACATTGCAGATGTGGTTAGTGACGCTACATGGGTGATCCTTCCACTAGTCATATGCGTGTCTCAAAGATCAGGTCCTGCATGTACAAGGACAAACTAATCGAAAGATGGTGATACTGTGAAGGGTCTCATTAAATCAGTGACACGGCTGACTTTCTCCTCGGTTATACATCAAGCGAAGAATCCCCAGGTGGGTGAGCTCCACCTAGAAGAACCTCACTTGTCCCTTTGGAGTTCTCCCTGTTGGTAGTGGAATTTTGTTGGTGCTGATGTAAGGGCCCCGTCTATATGCTTGGGTTGAATTCTCTCGCACAATTTTGGTTTCGGGTTCCAAGGGCTTGCTAAAAAGACGATGCGATACTAGACAGATATAACTTGGATGGGATGATGATAGATGAGCATGGTTGGTGTCCTGGTTCTTGGTTAAAAGTTTCGCAACGGTGGTTGAGTTCTTTTGAATGGTGGGATGTGGGGGGTGCGGCGGGACATAGGGCCTCCGTTCCTGTCATGACTCCTTTTCCTCAACGTCCCTGGAGCGTTGTGGGTTCGTCTGCTTAAAATCTGCCTCATGGCGGTTGAGTTCCTTCGGAAGGTGGGATGTGGGAGGCATGGCGGTGGGACGCTGTAATTCCTTTTCCTCACCGGTGGGATGTGGGGGGCATTGGAAAGAATGGGTTTTTGCCCAGTCTCATGCCGTGCCCGCCTTTTTCCTCACCTTTCATGGAGCGTTGCGGTTCGGGCTTGCTTAAAAGGCCACCTGTTGGTGGCGGAGTTCCTTGGATGGTGGGATGTGGGAGGCATGGTGGGTTGGTGTTCCTTTGTCGTCCCTCGACGCTCCTGCCCTTCCCTCGCCTTCTCTAGAGCAGTGCGGCTCTGCTTGCTTAAAAGCTGCCTCAGGGCGGTTGAGTTGCTGCGGATGGTGGGATGTGGGGGGCGCGGCGGGATTGGGTTTTTGCCCCGTCCCCTGACGTGCCTGCCTTTTCCTCCCCGTCTGTGGAGCATTGCGGGCTGGGTGCTTAAATACCGCCTCACGGTTTGTGGGATCCTGTGGATGGTGGGATGTGGGCGGCGCGGCGGGACATAGGACCCCCGTACCTACCATGACTCCTTTTCCTCGACGTCTCTTGAGCGTTGCTGGTTCGTCTGCTTAAAAGCTGCCTCATGGCGGTTGAGTTCCTACGGAATGTGAGATGTGGGAGGCACGGCGGGATGGGGGTTTCCCTCCTCATCCCCTGACGTTCCTACCTTTTTCCTCACTGGTGGGATGTGGGGGGTATGGGTGGGATTGGGTTGTTTCCCCGTCCTGTCGTACCCACCTTTTTCCTCACCTTTCATGGAGCGTTGCGGGTCGGGCTTTGCTTAAAATCCACTGATTGTGGTTGAGTTCTTGCAGATGTTGGGATGTGGGAGGCATGGTGGGATTGGGTTCCTTTGTCGTCCCTTGCTGTACCGCCTTTTCCTCACCTTCTCTGGAGCGTTGTGGAATTTTGGTAGTGGTTCAAGCGCGAAACTGTCGGTATCACCAGGATGCGAGAGCGTGCTCCTAAATTTCTCATTCAGTGATATTCCATGCGAACCATAGCAAGCTGCCTTGGGCAATGATTGGTGGGAGTGCTTTGCTCAACGCATTGTCGGGGCCACGTGCGAGTTATTTGGGTCCTAAGAAACTCACACCAACAGGGTAACGATTTCCATGGTTCATTATTGGACAAGTTGGGGTGCCTTCCTCCTCAGTCATGCCTTGGGTGATGATGTTCATAAGGGTGGCTTGAGAATGTGTATCTACTGTTTCTGCAAGATACACGAGCGTCATGCAGAGGTGATGACTAATTAAGGGGAAACATGTCGATTTGGGAAGAGATGGTTCGGGCTTGTGTTGGGGTCTGAGTGGTCTGCTCAGTCATACCTCAAACATTGCAGATGTGGTTGGTGATGGTACCCGGTTGATCTTTCCATTAGTCATATGATTGTCTCAAAGATCAGGCTGTGCATGTACGAAGGACAAACTAATCGAATGGAATTGAATGCTCGGGACGACGGTTTGGGCTTGTGTTGGGGTCTGAGTGGTCTGCTTAGTCATACCTCAAACATTGCAGATGTGGTTGGTGATGCTACATGGTTGATCCTTCCACTAGTCATATGCCTGTCTCAAAGATCAGGTCCCGCATGTAAAGGACAAACTAATCGAAAGATGGTGATACTGTGACGGGTCTCATTAAATCAGTGCCAGGGCTGACTTTCTCCTCGGTTATACCTCAAGCGAAGAATCCCCAGGTGGGTGAGCTCCACCTTGAAGACCCTCACTTCTCCCTTTGGAGTTCTCCCTGTTGGTAGTGGAATTTTGTTGGTGCTGATGTACGGGCCCCGTCTATATGCTTGGGTTGAATTCTCTCGCACAATTTTGGTTTCGGGTTCCAAGGGCTTGCTAAAAAGACGATGCGATACTAGACAGATATAACTTGGATGGGATGATGATAGATGAACTTGGTTGGTGTCCTGGTTCTTGGTTAAAAGTTTCGCAACGGTGGTTGAGTTCTTTTGAATGGTGGGATGTGGGGGGTGCGGCGGGACATAGGGCCTCTGTTCCTGTCATGACTCCTTTTCCTCAACGTCCCTGGAGCGTTGTGGGTTCGTCTGCTTAAAATCTGCCTCACGGCGGTTGAGTTCCTTCGGAAGGTGGGATGTGGGAAGCATGGCGGTGGGACGCTGTAATTCCTTTTCCTCACCGGTGGGATGTGGGGGGCATTGGAAAGAATGGGTTTTTGCCCAGTCTCATGCCGTGCCCGCCTTTTTCCTCACCTTTCATGGAGCGTTGCGGTTCGGGCTTGCTTAAAAGGCCACCTGTTGGTGGCGGAGTTCCTTGGATGGTGGGATGTGGGAGGCATGGTGGGTTGGTGTTCCTTTGTCGTCCCTCGACGCTCCTGCCCTTCCCTCGCCTTCTCTAGAGCAGTGCGGCTTTGCTTGCTTAAAAGCTGCCTCAGGGTGGTTGAGTTGCTGCGGATGGTGGGATGTGGGGGGCGCGGCGGGATTGGGTTTTTGCCCCGTCCCCTGACGTGCCTGCCTTTTCCTCCCCGTCTGTGGAGCATTGCGGGCTGGGTGCTTAAATACCGCCTCACGGTTTGTGGGATCCTGTGGATGGTGGGATGTGGGCGGCGCGGCGGGACATAGGACCCCCGTACCTACCATGACTCCTTTTCCTCGACGTCTCTTGAGCGTTGCTGGTTCGTCTGCTTAAAAGCTGCCTCATGGCGGTTGAGTTCCTACGGAATGTGAGATGTGGGAGGCACGGCGGGATGGGGGTTTCCCTCCTCATCCCCTGACGTTCCTACCTTTTCCCTCACTGGTGGGATGTGGGGGGTATGGGCGGGATTGGGTTGTTTCCCCGTCCTGTCGTACCCACCTTTTTCCTCACCTTTCATGGAGCGTTGCGGGTCGGGCTTTGCTTAAAATCCACTGAGTGTGGTTGAGTTCTTGCAGATGTTGGGATGTGGGAGGCATGTTGGGATTGGGTTCCTTTGTCGTCCCTTGCTGTACCGCCTTTTCCTCACCTTCTCTGGAGCGTTGTGGAATTTTGGTAGTGGTTCAAGCGCGAAACTGTCGGTATCACCAGGATGCGAGAGCGTGCTCCTAAATTTCTCATTCAGCGATATTCCATGCGAACCATAGCAAGCTGCCTTGGGCAATGATTGGTGGGAGTGCTTTGCTCAACGCATTGTCGGGGCCACGTGCGAGTTATTTGTGTCCTAAGAAACTCACACCAACAGGGTGACGATTTCCATGGTTCATTATTGGACAAGTTGGGGTGCCTTCCTCCTCAGTCATGCCTTGGGTGATGATGTTCATAAGGGTGGCTTGAGAATGTGTATCTACTGTTTCTGCAAGATACACGAGCGTCATGCGGAGGTGATGACTCATTAAGGGGAATCCTGTCGATTTGGGAAGATGGTTGGGGCTTGTGTTGGGGTCTGAGTGGTCTGCTCAGTCATACCTCAAACATTGCAGATGTGGTTGGTGATGCTACCTGGCTGATCCTTCCATTAGTCATATGCTTGTCTCAAAGATCAGGTTGTGCATGTACAAAGGACAAACTAATCGAACAGAATTGAATGTTCGGGACGACGGTTTGGGCTTGTGTTGGGGTCTGAGTGGTCAGCTCAGTCATACCCCAAACAATGCAGATGTTGTTGGTGATGCTACATGGCTGATCCTTCCACTAGTCATATGCCTGTCTCAAAGATCAGGTCCCGCATGTAAAGGACAAACTAATCGAAAGATGGTGATACTGTGATGGGTCTCATTAAATCAGTGCCAGGGGTGACTTTCTCCTCGGTTATATCTCAAGCGAAGAATCCCCAGGTGGGTGAGCTCCACCTAGAAGACCCTCACTTGTCCCTTTGGAGTTCTCCCTGTTGGTAGTGGAATTTTTTTGGTGCTGATGTAGGGGCCCCGTCTATATGCTTGGGTTGAATTCTCTCGCACAATTGCGGTTCCGTCTTCCAAGGGCTTGCTAAAAATACGATGCGATACTAGACAGATATAACTTGGATGGGATGATGATAGATGAGCATGGTTGGTGTCCTGGTTCTTGGTTAAAAGTTTCTCAACGGTGGTTGAGTTCTTTTGAATGGTGGGATGTGGGGGGTGCGGCGGGACATAGGGCCTCCGTTCCTGTCATGACTCCTTTTCCTCAACGTCCCTGGAGCGTTGTGGGTTCGTCTGCTTAAAATCTGCCTCATGGCGGTTGAGTTCCTTCGGAAGGTGGGATGTGGGAGGTATGGCGGTGGGACGCTGTAATTCCTTTTCCTCACCGGTGGGATGTGGGGGGCATTGGAAAGAATGGGTTTTTGCCCAGTCTCATGCCGTGCCCGCCTTTTTCCTCACCTTTCATGGAGCGTTGCGGTTCGGGCTTGCTTAAAAGGCCACCTGTCGGTGGCGGAGTTCCTTGGATGGTGGGATGTGGGAGGCATGGTGGGTTGGTGTTCCTTTGTCGTCCCTCGACGCTCCTGCCCTTCCCTCGCCTTCTCTAGAGCAGTGCGGCTTGGCTTGCTTAAAAGCCGCCTCAGGGTGGTTGAGTTGCTGCGGATGGTGGGATGTGGGAGGCGCGGCGGGATTGGGTTTTTGCCCCGTCCCCTGATGTGCCTGCCTTTTCCTCCCCGTCTGTGGAGCATTGCGGGCTGGGTGCTTAAATACCGCCTCACGGTTTGTGGGATCCTGTGGATGGTGGGATGTGGGCGGCGCGGCGGGACATAGGACCCCCGTACCTACCCTGACTCCTTTTCCTTGACGTCTCTTGAGCGTTGCTGGTTCGTCTGCTTAAAAGCTGCCTCATGGCGGTTGAGTTCCTACGGAATGTGAGATGTGGGAGGCACGGCGGGATGGGGGTTTCCCTCCTCATCCCCTGACGTTCCTACCTTTTTCCTCACTGGTGGGATGTGGGGGGTATGGGCGGGATTGGGTTGTTTCCCCGTCCTGTCGTACCCACCTTTTTCCTCACCTTTCATGGAGCGTTGCGGGTCGGGTTATGCTTAAAAGCCACCGAGTGTGGTTGAGTTCTTGCAGATGTTGGGATGTGGGAGGCATGGTGGGATTGGGTTCCTTTGTCGTCCCTTGCTGTACCGCCTTTTCCTCACCTTCTCTGGAGCGTTGTGGAATTTTGGTAGTGGTTCAAGCGCGAAACTGTCGGTATCACCAGGATGCGAGAGCGTGCTCCTAAATTTCTCATTCAGCGATATTTCATGCGAACCATAGCAAGCTGCCTTGGGCAATGATTGGTGGGAGTGCTTTGCTCAACGCATTGTCGGGGCCACGTGCGAGTTATTTGGGTCCTAAGAAACTCTCACCAACAGGGTGACGATTTCCATGGTTCATTATTGGACAAGTTGGGGTGCCTTCCTCCTCAGCCATGCCTTGGGTGATGATGTTCATAAGGGTGGCTTGAGAATGTGTATCTACTGTTTCTGCAAGATACACGAGCGTCATGCGGAGGTGATGACTCATTAAGGGGAATCCTGTCGATTTGGGAAGATGGTTGGGGCTTGTGTTGGGGTCTGAGTGGTCTGCTCAGTCATACCTCAAACATTGCAGATGTGGTTGGTGATGCTACCTGGCTGATCCTTCCATTAGTCATATGCTTGTCTCAAAGATCAGGTTGTGCATGTACAAAGGACAAACTAATTGAACAGAATTGAATGTTCGGGACGACGGTTTGGGCTTGTGTTGGGGTCTGAGTGGTCAGCTCAGTCATACCCCAAACAATGCAGATGTTGTTGGTGATGCTACATGGCTGATCCTTCCACTAGTCATATGCCTGTCTCAAAGATCAGGTCCCGCATGTAAAGGACAAACTAATCGAAAGATGGTGATACTGTGACGGGTCTCATTAAATCAGTGCCAGGGGTGACTTTCTCCTCGGTTATATCTCAAGCGAAGAATCCCCAGGTGGGTGAGCTCCACCTAGATGACCCTCACTTGTCCCTTTGGAGTTCTCCCTGTTGGTAGTGGAATTTTTTTGGTGCTGATGTAGGGGCCCCGTCTATATGCTTGGGTTGAATTCTCTCGCACAATTGCGGTTCCGTCTTCCAAGGGCTTGCTAAAAAGACGATGCGATACTAGACAGATATAACTTGGATGGGATGATGATAGATGAGCATGGTTGGTGTCCTGGTTCTTGGTTAAAAGTTTCTCAACGGTGGTTGAGTTCTTTTGAATGGTGGGATGTGGGGGGTGCGGCGGGACATAGGGCCTCCGTTCCTGTCATGACTCCTTTTCCTCAACGTCCCTGGAGCGTTGTGGGTTCGTCTGCTTAAAATCTGCCTCATGGCGGTTGAGTTCCTTCGGAAGGTGGGATGTGGGAGGCATGGCGGTGGGACGCTGTAATTCCTTTTCCTCACCGGTGGGATGTGGGGGGCATTGGAAAGAATGGGTTTTTGCCCAGTCTCATGCCGTGCCCGCCTTTTTCCTCACCTTTCATGGAGCGTTGCGGTTCGGGCTTGCTTAAAAGGCCACCTGTCGGTGGCGGAGTTCCTTGGATGGTGGGATGTGGGAGGCATGGTGGGTTGGTGTTCCTTTGTCGTCCCTCGACGCTCCTGCCCTTCCCTCGCCTTCTCTAGAGCAGTGCGGCTTGGCTTGCTTAAAAGCCGCCTCAGGGTGGTTGAGTTGCTGCGGATGGTGGGATGTGGGAGGCGCGGCGGGATTGGGTTTTTGCCCCGTCCCCTGACGTGCCTGCCTTTTCCTCCCCGTCTGTGGAGCATTGCGGGCTGGGTGCTTAAATACCGCCTCACGGTTTGTGGGATCCTGTGGATGGTGGGATGTGGGCGGCGCGGCGGGACATAGGACCCCCGTACCTACCCTGACTCCTTTTCCTTGACGTCTCTTGAGCGTTGCTGGTTCGTCTGCTTAAAAGCTGCCTCATGGCGGTTGAGTTCCTACGGAATGTGAGATGTGGGAGGCACGGCGGGATGGGGGTTTCCCTCCTCATCCCCTGACGTTCCTACCTTTTTCCTCACTGGTGGGATGTGGGGGGTATGGGCGGGATTGGGTTGTTTCCCCGTCCTGTCGTACCCACCTTTTTCCTCACCTTTCATGGAGCGTTGCGGGTCGGGCTATGCTTAAAAGCCACCGAGTGTGGTTGAGTTCTTGCAGATGTTGGGATGTGGGAGGCATGGTGGGATTGGGTTCCTTTGTCGTCCCTTGCTGTACCGCCTTTTCCTCACCTTCTCTGGAGCGTTGTGGAATTTTGGTAGTGGTTCAAGCGCGAAACTGTCGGTATCACCAGGATGCGAGAGCGTGCTCCTAAATTTCTCATTCAGCGATATTTCATGCGAACCATAGCAAGCTGCCTTGGGCAATGATTGGTGGGAGTGCTTTGCTCAACGCATTGTCGGGGCCACGTGCGAGTTATTTGGGTCCTAAGAAACTCACACCAACAGGGTGACGATTTCCATGGTTCATTATTGGACAAGTTGGGGTGCCTTCCTCCTCAGCCATGCCTTGGGTGATGATGTTCATAAGGGTGGCTTGAGAATGTGTATCTACTGTTTCTGCAAGATACACGAGCGTCATGCGGAGGTGATGACTCATTAAGGGGAATCCTGTCGATTTGGGAAGATGGTTGGGGCTTGTGTTGGGGTCTGAGTGGTCTGCTCAGTCATACCTCAAACATTGCAGATGTGGTTGGTGATGCTACCTGGCTGATCCTTCCATTAGTCATATGCTTGTCTCAAAGATCAGGTTGTGCATGTACAAAGGACAAACTAATCGAACAGAATTGAATGTTCGGGACGACGGTTTGGGCTTGTGTTG
>CAUJRU010002490.1:0-75030 GCA_963277665.1 Viscum album
ATGATTTTAGAAAACACAATAATTCTATTTTTATTATTGGGTTTAAATGAACATTATGTATCATTACCGTTGATAATAAAGCCATTGAAAAGTAGTATCACAATTGATATAAATATAAGGTTATTTAAAAAATCATTTTGACAGAGACAAATTAGATGACAACCTCATCTAGTAGATTTTGGTTTTACTAAGATCAATGGTTTGGTCTCGGAAATGAGGTTGCATCCATGGGATCTTATCTGTACAAATCCCAAGAAGAGCTTCATCATGTTAACCATTAATGGAGTCTCTTATGGGAGAAGTTCGAGATAATAGAGTTTACCACTAAGATGATTATAACGACCCATAATTTACATACACTGTTATTACATCAGAATTTAAGCATACTTATTACAACATATAACAAAACCATGGTAGGACCATAAAAGTATAGTGCCTTTAGAAACTGGGAAACATAAACAACTGGTTCATAAATCATATACATTATCTCCCGTTTATTTCATCATATCTAGAGTCCCTTTTTTCATATCCTACTTAATAACCTTCTTCTTGACCTGGGGAAAGAAACATACAAAAGGGTGATCTCAAATGCTCAGTAAGGGTAAAAAATGGAAATATCATATTCATAAGAACATATCATTTTGAATATCTTAACCTACAAAAGAGATCATAATTTCATAACATGAGATAAATCATGGTATTGAAATATAATCCACATAATCATAACTTAAAAAATTAAACTTCGTGTCATACACGCATAATCACAGAGAATCATTTCTTAGTAGTCAAGACTCATTGTCAAGACAATCCTAGTGGCCAAAGTCTATTTCAGAACCGAGATCACTCCACGTTTCAGTCCTGTATCATTGAACCAGATTAACTTTCCATTCCATCCATGTATATCTCATTAGATATAAATCTTTACCCAATGCATTGGATAAAGATATAGGTCCCACCCATCTCATTATGAAACCATTCTTATGTGTGCCACAAAATCATAAATCATACATCATAGCATAACCCATGTAATAAAAAAGGGATTCTTAAACATTGTTCCATCATAACATAATCCATATAAGATAAAAAAATTTCATAATAACATAATAAAATCAATGTAAAAATAGGGATAGAAATAGATCCCTATATTATCATATATGGAAAATAATTTTGATAAAACAATTGAACTGCATTCCTGTGTAAAATATATTTTCCACTTTAAAAAACTTTTTTCCTTTCTTAAAATTTTATACAATTTTAAACGAAAAGAATTTGATTAAAAATAAACATGAAAACTTGTAAAGGAAGCTTCATGGAAATAATGTTCTAAAAATTCATTTAGGTCGTAAAAGTTGAAAAAAAACATTCTTCTCCTACATTGGCTGGAAAAGTAAAAATGTACCTAGTACTAAAAAAGAAAAAAGATTCCTTTTATATATTTTACTAAAAACCCACAAATGGATAAAATTTGATTTAAAAAATTTTAGGTGGATGGAATTAACATTACATATTGAGGAAACATGGATGTGGATGATAAAGATTTCCCAGTAGATAATTACGTATAAACAACCTCGGATAATGAAGAGATTGTTAAATAAACCCTTACCTTAGGTCTGATATGCATTGTACATGTCTGAACCTCCTGTATAATGATTTAAATAATGAGATTGACTTTTTATAGAATCATATTCATTTTTATGATATCATACATTGTCATATTCTTTTCTCCTTATTAGTAATATTTGATTCCTACTTGTTATTCGCGTGTTCATTGCATTATGTTCTTCTGCATGACTTGAAAAATAAATTCTTATTCTTATTTTTAGGTTATAGATACCTAATTTATAGAATGTTATTATTGTAACATATATCAGATTTATTAATTCAATTTATTTATATAATAATTATTCAAAAAAGATCATGTAGAACGAGTCGCATCACATCATGGAGATTGTAGGTCATACGTACGCATGCGCGATGATATCATTCCCATGATCGTGGAATTGTATTCAAGTGTATGTATACTATTTAATAATCAATATCTCTTTATAATAATAATATAATGTTATTCTTTACACCATTATACCCATCCATGTAAGGTGGTGGTGGAAAATAGATTACAGCACGGCATGGAGACGGTATTACGTACGTACGCACGCGCAATGATTTCATTTTCCACAGGATGTATAGAAGGTGAAATAGGGGTTGTTTCATATTTATAATAAAATATCATCATATGAGTGATACTGATGTTATTACTTCATAATGAAACAACTATAGAAGAGGAAGTATAAGAAGAAATTAGTTTGATAGAATCGGTAACAGATATTACCTCTTTTTCAACACGCCTCTTTGAAACCTCCTCTTTGCGCACTAATGCTGGTCTTTAAAGATAACCAGGACCTCTAGAATATCACTAGTGATGTGTAGAAGAAATATTGGTAGGGTTTGGCCGAGCTTTAAGGCTCAATGGGGTGTAATGAGGAGAAGGAGCAGGTTCCCTTTTATAAGGGAGGAGAGCGGAACCTTAGGAAAAACAGAAAATATTATTTTATAATGAAGTCTTATTGGGTTTTTAATAGCTCAAAAATGATTTATTTCGAAGATAAGGTTAGGATGGGTCAAAATCCTCTCAACCAATTGATTTTAGGTAAGTTTAGGTCACTATTTTAACCTTATCATTTAGATTTAACTCTAAGTTAAATAATTTAACTTTTACCATGTCTTCTTGTTTTCTTACACTATATGGTTAATAAACATACAATAAAAAGACCAAATAACCACAAGTTATTCATTATTAATATATATAACCTTATATAAGTCATTTGGACGAACCTTAGATTAGTTGAAATAAAAAAACAATTAATAATATAATATTTTTTTAAAAAACTATTTTATGTTAATTTTGATACTATTCGATAATTGATTTTTGTGAAATTCAAAACATAATGATTAGTTCGATAAACGCTAATTGATTCAATACTAACATGTCATATTAACCTAAAAAAATTATTGGAATTTATAAAAAGTCACAAATTACATTTATTTGGATATTTATAACATCAATTATGTTAATATTTAATTAATAAGGTAATTACTGCATCATCATTCTGTCATAAATAAATTAAATTGTTTAATGTCTAAAAATAAAAAATAAAATAAAATTATGTAGGAAATATTTTTTTCTTTCTAATGAATATTTATAGTCGAATTTATCTTATTTATAACCCTATATTAAAAATGTTGTAGTTATTAAACTTTGATTTTATCTATTTTAACTCTTCTTTAAATAAAATAATAATAAATGTCCTAATCTAATCCAAGTGGACCTAAATGGTCAAATTTTTTTCCTAATGTTTTTTTATGACGAATTAAACTTATCCATTAGAATTAGTAAATGTGTTAGGGTAATAATAATATCATATTTACCCTTAATTAGCCTATTTACTTTTAACCGTGGTAAATAAAAGTAATAAGTTACTATTCACGAATAATTATTTTTATCTTATTGAACCAAATTTTACTCCTTGATATTAACCGTGTCTCTCGAATTTTTTAAATTCCACTCACATGAGCGCTAAAATTTTGTTTTATGTAAATTTTCAAATTCTCCTATGAGGTGGGTAAAAGACGATGAAAAGTTTAATAAAATTTTTATATATCTAAAATTATAATAAAATGACTCCAATAAATTAATTTGAACTTATATAGGTATTTTGCATCAATTTTTACCTGAAATAAATTTGAATAAAATAAATAATTATTTAAAAAAAATCTTGTTTTTAAATAGTAACCTAGTGTTTTCACTATTCATAAAAAATAGAAAGTGTTCGGAAAAATACCAAGATTTCACTGTAGGCTAATTTCAATATTTTGAATCCAAAAATGAAGTGGATTTTGAATGATAAAATTTATAAAATTTCAAAAATTGTGTATTACTATTCATAATTGCAAGTATATATAATAACATATCCTTGTTTAGTGAAACTCGGTATTGCGTACAACACAAGCTATCGAGCATGGTTTCTCTTTCTTGTAACGCAAGCCAAGACAGTGTTGTGTTTAGTGAAATATTCCTCTATATAAAATTAAACATAAAAACATAATATTTCCCATAAAATCTCAAGTGTTACATTAAACCCCCTTTAAAATTAATTTCGCCCTCGAAATTTGTCACTTTGTAACAAACAGATGAGGATCCTCTCCCTCATCATATCCTCAAGTTCCCATGTAGTTTTTTCTAATTGGAGGTTCCTCCATAAAACATTCACCAAGCGTGTTGTATTGTTTCATAGGACGTTTTCACTATGATCTAGAATATCTATCGGTTGTTCTTCATAAGAAAGATCTTGCTCCAGCGGTACAACTTATGAGGTGAGTAGATATGAAGGATCGGGTATGTACTTTCTCAAAAGAGATACATGGAACACATCATGAACTTTGGAGAGATTCGTTGGAATTACCAATTAGTAAGCTACCTTACCAACACAATCCTGTATTTCCGATGGACCAATATACCTAGGGCTCATCTTTCCCTTCTTTCCAAATCTCATTTTACCTTTCCGAGGAGATATTCGTAAGAACACTTTATCACCCACTTCAAACTCTAGGTCTTTTCTTATGTTATCGGCATAACTTTTTTTTTCGAATCTGATCTTCTCTTATGTATTTTTGAATAGATCTGACCTTTTCTGCAATCTCATCAACAAGATCAGGTCCTAATAGATTTCTTTCTCCAACTTCATTCCAGCAAGTTGGAGTTCTACATTTCTTTCCATAGAGTGCTTCATAAGGAGCCATCTGAATACTGGAGTGAAAGAAATTATTATAATAAAATTCCACCAAAGGTAGGTGTTGACCCCAACCACCTTTGAAATCCATAGAGAAAGCTCTCAACATATCTTCTAGAATTTGAATTTTCCTCTTAGACTGGCCGTCTATCTGAGGATTATATGCAGTGATGAAACTGAACTCTGTATACAGAGTATGCGGAAGACTTCACCAAAACATTGATGTCAACCTCGGATCCCGATCAGATATAATGGAAAGTGGTACTCCTAGAAATTTTACCACTTCCTTCACATATATCCTAGCAAGCTAATCCAGAGAGAAATATTCTCTAATAGCATTGAAGTGTGCAGACTTCATAAGAAGATCAACTATGATCCAGATTGCATTATTGCCTTTGGATGATTTAGGAAGTCCGGTGACAAAGCCTGTAGTGATGATTTCCCAATTCCATTCGGGTAAGCGTAATTGTTGTAAAATCCTCTTTGAATTCGGTCTCTCAGCTTTAACTTGCTGACAAACCGAGCATCGAGAGACATATTCAGCAACATCTCTTTTCATGCAATCCCACTAGAAGTACTTCTGCAGGTCCCTATACATCATTGTGCTTCTAGGGTTAATAGAAAAAGAAGAACTATGAGCTTCATCCAGTATTACCTTCTTTAATTCTGGGATGGGAGGAACACAAACCCGATTCCCGACCCTTATTATTTCATCACAATCAAAGTGAAATTCAGGAACATTTCACACCTTCTTTTGTAACTCTACATCTTCTTTCTGTGCCACTTTAATCTTCACATTTATAGATGGTTGAAAATTCATTTGAGAAAGATAATATTTTCCCCTTCCATTATAATTCCAAGATCCATCCTTTGTAAATCCATGAATATTGGATATTTTTTGATCTGCATCATGAATATGTTATCATGGTCTTGTCGACTTAATACATTTTCCACCTTGTTTAATTTCCCATGGTGGTAATGAATTTACCAGTCATAATCCTTAATCTACTCCAACCATCTTCTTTGATGCATATTCAGCTCCTTTTGTGTGAAAATATTCATTAAATATTTATGATCAGTATAAATATCACACCTTTCACCATAATGATAATGCCTCCAAATCGTTAATGTAAAGATTACCGCATCTAACTCCAAATCTTGAGATGGGTAATTTTGCTCATGGATTTTCAACTGTCGTGAGGCATAAGCTATCACCATATCATTTTTAATGAGAACACACCCCAATACCATCTCGGATAAATCACTATAGATCACAAACCTTTCTCCACTACTAGGCAGTGTGAGCACAGGTGCACTATATAACCATCTTTTTAACTCCTTGAAATTCTCTTCACACTCCTCTATCCAAATTATCCTAACTAACTCCTTTTCGAGTCAACCTGGTGAGTGGATTAGATAATCGTGAAAAAAAAATTCACAAAACATCGATAATATCCTTCCAAACCATAAATGATTCGAATATCAGTTACTGTTGTTGGTCTCAACCATCTATCAATAACCTCTGTTTTTGTTGGATCCACAGATATCCCCTCTTTTGAAATTATGTGAACCAAAAATGCACCAATTTTAATCCAAATTTCTAACATGGTAAATTTGGAATAAATCTTATCCTTTTTTGGGTCTTCAATACAATTCTCAAGAGAGCATCGTGTTCTTCCTTTCTATTTTAATTGAAAAGAATATCGTCTATAAAGACTACAAAAAACTGATCAAGATAGACTCTATTAATTAGATCTATTAAGATTTATGGGAATTAGTAAGACCAAATGGAATCACTATAAATTCATAGTGTCCATAACTTTTACGAAAAGCCGTCTTTGGTATATCCTTCATTTTAACCCTTAATTGATGATACCAGAAATAGAGATCAATCATGGAAACGTATTGAGCTCCACGTGGTTGGTCAAATAAGTCATCAATCCGTGGGAGAGGATATTTTTTCTTGATAGTGATCTTGTTATGTTCTTGATAATCAATGTAGACTCTCATTAATCCATCATTCTTCTTAACAAACAAAATATGTTCCCCCAAGGTGACGCACTAGGAATTGTGAATCCCTTATCAATATTCTCATGGATTTTCTTCTTCAATTCCTGCAACTAAATTGGTGCCATTCTATAAGGCGTCTTTGAAATAGGAAAAGAACCCGGTACGAGTTCTATTGAAAACTCAACTTCACGATTTGGTGTATGGCCCAAAAATGCTTTTGGAATGACATCATAAAACTCTCATAAAAAGGGAATATTCTTAATTGTGAGTTTTTCTCCAACAATTTGAGATAAATAACATTTATTTAGTGAAATCAAGACCCATAAGATGGGAGAAATTTGCACTAGAAGGTTATGTTCATCCTTGCATCGATATACGATCATAGATTGATCTGGAATATGAAATGTGACATTCCTTCATTGGAAATTGATATGATCTCCATATAAAGAAAGCCAATCAATTCCAATAATCACATAAAATTCAACTATAGTAAGGATCACAAGATTTGCAGGAAGCACTTTACCACATATTTCAATCATAGAAGAATTATTAACTTCTGATGCAACAGTTGTGCCATTATGGGTTGTCACAGCTATCTCAACATAAAATTTTTTAGGTAATACGGTGATACCCATAAAAAATTATTCATAAATAAAAGAGTGGTTGGATCCAGAATCACATAAAACATTTTCTACTTTAAAGTGGATGGTAAGTGTACCTTTCACCACTTAGTTATTATACTCCACATCGCTGATAGAAATTCCATGTTACTTTACTTTTTATTTATTTTTAAGAGTTTGTTGACGTCGATCATCATAAACAACCATTGGATTAGGGCATTTATTATCATAATGCCCCATTTCCTTTCACTTATAACATTGAAGTGTTTGAGGTGCACTCTGTGTAGAATTTTCAATGTTCGCATCACTAGACATCTTCTTCCTATCATTACGACATTCAAATGCCTGATGAACTTCTTTTCAACATTTTAAACATTTAATTGTCCCTTTAAGACAACTCCCTCCATGTTTCTTTACACACTTTGAACATAAGGGAAAAATCGTCTTCTTTTCAGTGTTCTCTTTATATTTCCCTTTGAATTCCATTTTCCTCTTCTTATCAAGCGCATATGACTGATGGGTAACTCCAATCTCCATATCAACCTTGAGAGTACATCGAATGATTTCCAAATAGCAATTGAAGTACCTTATGGCTAACTCCCATTGAAGACATGGTTTTAACCCACTAACGAATTGATCGATCTTACTCTACAGTTGGATAATAAATCCATAAGAATACATTTCAAGTCTTGTAAAATTTTCTTCGTAGGTACCAACATATTCATCATCCTTTTGCTTTAGTTCAAGAATCTCCTTCTCCATCTTTGTTCAAAGAATACGAGTGAAGTACTTATTGAAATGTATGTTCTTGAACTCTTCCCATTCCATGGACTCAATTTCGTCTCTTTGCCTCATTTTCTTGATAAGATTCCACCATTGATCAGCTTCACCTTCCAAACGATATAATGCTAAGATGACATTATCATGTTTAGAACATTGAGGAACTGAAAATTTATTTTCAGTGGTACTGATCCATTGTTCAGCCACTAAAGGATCAGTAGACCCGCTGAATGAGGGTGGACGCTGCCTCATGAAGGATTACACATAATGTTGCTCCTTACTTATCTCGTATGGAAGTACTACATGATTCATAGTTTGAGAATGTTTTGTGAGGATGGCTACAAAATTTTGCATTCCAGATCCCATAACATTTGGTTGCTTAGGGGGACAATCATTTCATTGCCCGTCGAATTCAGCATTAACACGGTTTCTTCGGGTTCCATCCATAAACTAAAACCAATATGCATAGTGTGAGAAACACTAATCATAATAGTAAAACCACATAATCAAGAATAAAATTTCAGGGTTTAGGGCTTATCATAGGTGATTCATGTCCATTTCTAAAACACTAAGATTTTGTTCTATGCTTAGACATATCCTTAGGGTTCTTACTAAGGCTTTCACATCCTAGTTTCCAAAGGTTGACTATCCCCTTCCTCTGATAAAAACTATAACGACCCATAGTTCACATAAATTGTTATTTCTTCAGAATTGAAGCATACTTATTAAAAAATAAAACAAAACCATGGTAGGACCATATAATTATAGTGTCTTTAGAAACTGGGAAACATAAAAACCTGGTTCATAAAGCATCTACATTGTCTCCCATTTATTTCATCATATCTAGAGTCCCTTTTTGCATATCCTACTTAATAACCTTCTTCTTGACCTAGGGAAAGAAACATACAAAAGGGTGAGATCAAATTCTCAGTAAGGGTAAACAACGGAAATATCATATTCATAAGAACATAGCATTTCAAAAATCTTATCCTGCAAAAGATATCATAATTTCATAACATGAGATAAATCATGGTAGTGAAATGAAATCAACATAATCATAACTTAAATCATTAAACTTCATGTCATTCAAACATAATCATAGAGAATCATTTCGTAGTAGTCAAGACTCATTACCAAGACTATCCTAGTGGAAAAATTACATTTCTGAACCGAGTTCACTCCTCGTATGAGTCCTATATCACTGAACTGGATTAAGATTCCATTCCAGCCATGTCTATCTCAGGAGATATAAATCATTACCCAATGAATTGGAGGGAGATATAGGTCCCACCCATCTTATTATGAAACTATTCTTATGTGCGCCACAAAATCATAAATCATAAATCATAGCATAACCCATGTAATAATAATGGGATTCTTAAAAAACATGCCATCATAACATAATCCATATAAGATAAAATAATTCCATCATAACATAATCAAATAATTGTAAAAATATGCATAGAAACAGAACCCTATATTATATTAGATGGAAAATAATTTTGATAAAACAATTGAACTTCATTCTAGTGGAAAATATCTTTTCTACTACAAACAACATTTTTCGATTCTTAATATGTCATACAATTTTAAACGAAAATAAGTTGATTAAAAATAAACATGAATACTTTTAAAGGATGATTCATGGAAATAATGTTCTAAAAATCCATTCAGGCTGCATAAGTTGAAAAAAACATTCTTCACGCACTTTGGCTGGAAAAGTAAAAAAGTACCTTCTACTAAAAATGAAAAAAAATTCCTTTTATATATTTTACTAAAAACCCACCAATGTATAAAATTTGAATTAAAAAATTGTAGGTGGATGGAAATAATATTACATATTGAGGGAACATGGATGTGGATGATAAAGATGTCTCAGTAGATAATTACGTATAAACAACCTCTGATAATGAAGAGATTGTGAAATAAACCCTTACCTTAGGTTTGATATGCTTTGTACGTGTCTTAACCTCTTATATAATTATTTAAATAATTCCATTGACTTATTACAGAATCATATTCACTGTTATGATATCATACATGGTCATATTTATATCTCTTTATTAGTAATATTTGATTGCAACTTGTTATTCGGGTGCTCATTGCTTTATGTTCTTATGCATGTATGGTCGAATACATTATTATTCCTCCGTTTAGGATATAGATACTTAATTTACAGAATTTTATTTGTGTAACAAATATCATATTTATTCTTTAAATTTATTTATATAGTCAATATTCAATGAAGATCATGTTGAACGAGTCACATCACATCATTTAGACGGTAGGTCGTACGTACGCACGAGTGATGATATCGTTCCCATGATCATGGAATTGTATTGAAGTGTATGTATACTATTTAATAATAAATATCAATTTAAAATAATAATATATATTTATAATTTACACCATTATACCCATCCAAGTAATGTGGTGGTGGAAAACAGATTACACCACGGCATGGAGACGGTATTCCGTACATACGCACACGCGGGGATTTCATTTTCCATAGGATGGATAGTAGGTGAAATAGGGTTTTTTTAATATTTATAATAACATATCAACAGATCAGTGATACTTATATTATTAGTTCATAATGAAACAACTAAAGTAGAGGATGTAGAAGAATTTTTTTTTGAAAGAATCGGTAACAGATATTACCTCTTCTTCAACACGCCTCTTTGAAACCTCTTCTTAGGGCACTAATTTTGGTATTTGAAGAAGACCAGGACCTCTATAATATTACTAGGGAATTGTAGAAGATAAATTTCTAGGGTTTGGCCGAGAATGAAAGTTCATTGTGGTGTGATGAGGAGAGGGAGGAGGTGCCCTTTTATAAGGGAGGAGAGGGGAACCTTAGGAAAAACATAAAATATTATTTCATAATAAAGTCATATTTGATTATTAATAGCTCAAAATTGCTTTATTTCCAAGATAAGGTGGGGATGTGTCGAAATATTCTCAACAATTAGATTTTAGACAAGTTTAGGTTACTATTTAACATTATAATTTAGATTTAATTCTATGTTAAATAATTTAACTTTTACTGTGTCTTCTTGTTTTCTTACACTATATGGTTAATAAACTTACTATAATAAGAAAAATGAACCACAAGTGGTTATTTATTAATATATACAACCTTTTCTATGTAATTTGGCTGAAAATTATATTTTTATGAATAAAAGAACAATTAATAATATAATATTAGTTTTAAAAACTATTTTATGTCAATTTTGACACTATTTGGTAAATGATTTTTGTGAAAATAATAACATCCTGATTAGTTCGAAAAAAGTTAATTGAATCAATAATAACATGTCATATTAACCTAAAATAATTAGTCTAATTTATACAAAGTCTCAAATTACATTTATTTGGGTATTTATAACATCAATTATGTTAATATTTCATTAATAATGTAATTAATGCATCATCATTGTGTCATAAATAAATTAAATTATTTAATGTATAAAAATTATAAATAAAATACCATTATGTAGGAAATGTTTTTATCTTTCTAATGAATATATATAGTTGAATTTATCTTATTTTTAACCTGATATTAAAAATGTTTTATTTATTAAACGTTGATTTTAACTATTTTAACACTTCTTTAAATAAAATAATAATAAATATCCAAATCTAATCCAAGTAGACATAAATGGTCATATTTTGTTCCTAAGGTTGTTTTTTGTAGAATTATACTTATCCAATATAATTAGGACATGTGTTAGGTTAATAATAATATCATTTTTACCCTCAATTACACTATTTACTTATAACCGTAATAAATAAATGTAAAAAGTTACTATTCAACAAAAATTATATTTATCTTATTTAACCACATTTTACACCTTGATATTTACCATATCTCTCTTATTTTTGAAAATTCCACTCACAGGAGCGGTAAAATAATGTTTTATGTAAATTTTCAAATTCTCCTCAAAAGTTGCTAAAAGACGGTGAAAAGTTCAATAAATTTGTTATATATCTAAAATTATTATAAAATGACTCTAATGAATTACATTGGACTTATATAATTATTATTTATAAATTTTGACCTAAAATAAATTTAAATAAAATTAATAATTATTTAAATAAAAAGTCTGTTATTAAATAGTAACCCATGGTTTTCACTATTCATAAAAAATTGAATGTTTTTCGAAAAATATCAAAATATCACCCTAAGATAATTTCGATATTCTGAATCCGTAAATGAAGTCCATTTTGAATGATAAAATTTATAAAATTTCAAAAATTGGGTATTAATATTCATAACGGCTAGTTTGTATAATAACATATCGATGTTTAGTGAAACTCTGTATTGCGTACAACACAAGCTATCGAGGAAGGTTTCTCGTGTGTGTAACGCAAGCCAAGACAGTTTTGTGTGTATTTAATGATTTTTTTATATATCATTATACATAAAAACAAAATATTTATTATAAAATATCCTGTGTTAGAGCGATGTTATCGGATCCCCCCAAGAGTCTATCATCACCACACACATTACTCTTATGTCTTATGTGCGTCCAATAATTTGTAATGTAATATGGTATTATTTACTTATTTGGTAATCACATTTTATAAATAAAAGTCTTATTCCATCAATTCCTTTATGCGATAGTCTTTCCTTAATAAATGAAAAATTTTCTTAATTGATTTTTCAGGTAAAATGGTAATTTATTGATATAAATAAATTACTATATTGAACTATGGATTTATTAATAATGTTTTTATAATAGTGTTATAAGCACACTTATTTTAATTTTAAATGATGAATATATTTATTCATTATTTTTTTTACTTCACAAATGTTTATCTATTCCCTTTAATAATATTTATATTTTTATAGATTAAATTTGAAAATTTGTTTTTAATTAAATAAAATATTTTTATGAATTAAGGACCTTTTGAAATAAATAAAATTATGATAAAATATTATAACAATATAATTTTAAATAAATATAATGTTGTATATAATTTTTAGGATTTAAAATGCAATCTTTATTAATGTTTGAAAACTGTTTATTTAGAACCCGTCCATTTTCAATAAATAGTGGTTTTTTTCTGATGATCCAGTTGCATGGGTTTTTAATGAACCTGAAGTTCCACTATCGATGTCATCTTGGAATCACACCGCTTCCACTCGATATTCACCACATGAGTATGTGCTCCTCACTGAAGGGGGCGAACCAGAATGTTTTGATGATGTAATGGAGAGTGGATAGAAGGACAGATGGGTTGCGGCAATGGATGAAGAGATAAAATCATTTCATGACAACCACAATTTTGAGCTGGCGAAGTTACTGATAGGGGAATGAGATTTGGGAAATTGGTGGATTTATCAGATTAAAAATGAAAAATCTATTTTCTTTTCCATTATACGATGAAAGGTTAGTTGTCAATGGATTCCGTCATATGAAAGGTATTGATTTTGATGAGATTTTATCACCTGTTGTGAAAATGTCTTCCATTCGGGTTGTTCTTTGTTTGGTGGCTAGTTTAGATCTATAGATTGAGAAGTTGGATGTGAATATAGCTTTCCTCCATGGAGATTTAGTGGAGGATATTTATATTTAGCAGGCATAGGGTTTTTATGAAATAGGTAAAGAAAATCACATCTGCAGGTTGAAGAAGAGTTTGTACGTTTTGAAGCAAGATCCAAGGTAGTGGTATAAGAAGATTGAATTTTTAATTTCTCATCAGGGTTTTAAGAAGACATCTTCTGATCATCTATTTATTGTTCAGAGATTTACTGATGATGATTTTATTATACTATTGGTTAATGTTGATGATATGTTCATTGTTTTCCATGATACATATAGAATTGACATAATAAAGAAGGATCTTTGTCAGTCTTTTGCAATGAAAGACTTGGGGACAACACAACAAATTCATAGCATGATGATCTCCTGTGACAGGAATGAAAAAAATTGTGGTTATCTCAAGAGAGATACATTGAGAAGGTACTTCATAGATTTTCTACGGATAGAGCTAAAGTAGTTAGAACTCCTCTTGATTTTAAATTTATGATCAGTACCAGTCAATCACCTTATACTTATGAAGAGAGAGAGAGAGGAGATGCATCACATAACTTATTCATCTACCATTGTTTGTTTTATGTATGAAATGGTATGTACTGGACCTAATATAGCTCATGCATTTGATGTGGTCAGTTGTTTTCTATCAAATCTATGTAAAGAGCATTAGAGAGCAATGAAGTACTTTTTTCATTATCATCGTGGTACCTTTGATATGAGATTATGTTTTGGCAAAGAGGAACCTATGATTTGTGGCTTTAAATTATCAGATATGACATGAGATATCGATTTGAGAAGTATAATTCAGGCTATTTTATCATTTTTGCACGGGGAGATGTATCTTGGCAGTCTAGATTGTAGAGATGTGTTGCTTTATCTACCATAGAATTAGAGTTTATTGCAGATACTGAGGCATGCAAGGAATTGTTGTGGATGAAAACATTTATCCGAGAGCTCAATTTAAATCTAGATAGGTTTGTTTTATTTAGTGATAGTCAGAGTGCTATTTTTTGGGAATGAATTCCACTTTTTAAGGTAGGTCGAAACATATCGATGTTAGATATCATTGGATACACAACGTCCTTGATTGATGATAGTTAAAGCATGGGAAGATCCACACTGATGGTAACGAGTCAGACATGTTGACCAAGAGTTTACCTAGAAGATTATTTGAGACATGACGAAAGATTGTAGGGTTGGCGATGATCCCCACTTGAGTCAGAGTGGGAGTTTTTTTCACACCTTCCTGGTGGTCACACCGCGTAACACCTCCTCAAATGGCACCCGCGTGGTTTTTATTTTATTGTGGTGTTTTTAATGTGGGCTAAGACTGCGTGAGTTAATTCACACAGCGACACTCTTGTGTAGTTGTGACATTATTTGATGCTGAATCTTTTTCATATATAATAAGGTAGAGGCAAGGCATTTCAACATCACCAGTAGCAACAACACCTAGAGAAAATCTCATTTTTTGATCTCCTTTCATCGATGACCATTTCAATACCCTCCATATTTTATCCATACATTTATTCTTGAGTATTTCATTTGAGATCCCTTTTATTTTGGGAGTCTCTACTGTGTACGTCTTGATTTTAGTGGATCCCTCTATCTGGAATAGGTCCCATGGTTTTTCCCATTTGGGTTTTCCACGTCAAAATATCCGGTGCCAACTTTATTTTCGGCCCATTTAATTTGGTTCATTGCACATACGTTTTATTTGGGGAACACAGATTTTATTTCCGTTGTGCATTTTCTTATCAATTGGTTGTGTGTTTTTCGCATTCCAGTCTTTCCCAACGGAAACTATCGAATGGTGATTTTTTCATAATTTTCTGAGACAATCGAATTTTTCTGAAAAAAATAAATACCGTATAAATATATAATACGATTTATAACATCATAATAACCCAATAGTGATTTAATAAAATACAATACAATGTATACTCATCCAATATATATTTATAATTTAAAATAATGTAATTTTATATTTGTTTTATTAATATTAAAATTCCTTAGTGGACCCTCCAATATTTCAAAAATATTAAAACATTTTAATAGGATTTACTTGAGTGTGTGAATCACCTACACATGAAAAAGCCTAATATATTAATATGTCTATCACATAGACTTATCAAATATTGTATAAAACTCCCCATTGGTATAAAACATTGGTAAAAACAATTGGATGACTTGTGGTTTTATATATTTTTGTGTGTAGATTCCAAAACGTAAAAAATAATGAAATCCCCCCTTTCCTATATAATCCCACCAATTCTACAACCACTCATCACTCAAAGAATTTTTATCTATTCTAACCTCTTTCCCATAATCCATAAAGTCCACCCAATGTTGTCAAAATCTCCCATGACGCCTCTCGAAATCCTTTAGTCTCACAAAACCATGTTAGAGATCCTCTCATTACTCACTTCCTTTAAATTCATGAACCTTGTTTGAAAAAAAAATTTAATTTCAAATGGTTTTAATATGATTATTATTTTTAAACTTGTTTACTATATATTTTATGTTATGATGTTATAGTGTCCTCATGATATTCCAATCAAAATCATCGTGTAGTGATTACCATACCCATTTCTCTATCAAGGGTATTCACCTTTATGCAAATATACATATTGATTATATACTTCCATTTATGTATTACACTTCACTTTATAAAGTAATAAATGATTATTTTGAATTAATCCATGTTATATAATCTATGTAGATAACTTAATAATGAGATTGTAATTAATATGAATGGTGTGCCCTGATAGATCTCCAGTTCATTGGGTAATTACTGGTATCAGGATATTCCATGTGAAAATAAGGTCCACTCAGGATAATTCATGTGAAATGGGGGTCTACTCATTCTAATTCATTTTCAATGTGGTTTTACACAAAATAATCTATATTCAACAAGTCTTGGATCATGATAATTACATGTTGTATATTGTTTCCACATTTCTATGTTATAATATCCATGATAAATCATGCCTTTATGTTCATGTATCTCTTGTGCTCCATCGATTAGACTACTACCTAGCATGTATTGTATTCTTTGTAACACCCTAAGATTTTATGAGAAATATTATTTTTAATTTATTTGATGGTTTATGTTGTATTCTACACCAATATTTTCTTGCACTATACACAACACTGTATTGTCTTGTAGTATACGCAGACACTATTCTTGGCTTTTGTTGCATACAAGAGCGACCTTCCTCAATAGCGTGTGTTGTACGCAAAACCGTGTTTCACAAAACAATGATATTTTGTTATAATATTATTATGAACAAGCCATTATGAATAGTATTAAACAAATTTTTATTTTTATAACATTATCAGTCTTCTTACACATATTCTAAAACATGGTACGATATCAAACTAATTATTTCGGCTAAAATAACTATTTTTCAGAAAATGTAGTTTTTCCACCTTTTGATGGCTCACCCACTATAAATCTAGTTTTGGAAAAGTTAATGAGTTAAATTTGACAAAATAAAATTATTCATTTCAATATGTATATAAAAATTTACTTTGGATAACTTTTTAATATATTTCTTCCAACATTCATATTTTGATGAATAGTAAAAATACGTTAAAATTTAATAAAAAACATCTTTTTTCATAAATATAATTTATATGGTTAAATTATAATATTGAATGTTTTTAAATTATAAATAGAATATATTTTTACCATTTAATATTATTTAAGTCATTATCATTAAATTTTCATTGAATTCATAGGTATGAACATTTCTATCTTTTGCAATGTTCTATCTTTTAAAACTTGTTTTCTCAACAGTGGGATTGATTTTAAATTAAATACCACAACCTCTATTATTTTATTTAAAAAAATGGATTCTATATTTGGAATCAGTAGGTCAAAAATATGTTATTAGGATACTTTTTATTTGTGGGCATTATAAATAGTAACTACGTTAAATTTTATTTACCACTGTTAAATGTCAATCAAGTAGTAAAAGTTAAAAATAATATTATAAAATTACCTTAACAGTTGTTTTAATATAATTTTATGATTATATTTATCTGTAAAACATACTTTTGTGAAAATGGAATCTATTAGAACCCACTTGGATGAGATTAATACCTTTATTTTATTTTATTTAAAGGAAAGTGAAATATGACTCACTCATACTTCAATAATTAATGTGTTTTTAATACAAGGTCATACATAATATAAATTCGATTATAAATACTCATTTGAAATATAAAATGTTATTTTTCATCATTGTAATTTATTTGTGATTTTTAAGAAATATATATTACATAAATATCTTATACATTAATGATGCAGAAATTTTTATTTAGTGAAAAATAAATAATATAATTTTTTTAAAATAATTATACTCATTAAAGGGACCCGAAACTTGATCAAACCTTTTTGGTATAGTATATCTATACCCTAATAATCCATTGGTTGGCTTGTCGACCATTTAGAGCCTTATAAAACATATTATGAGATTTATATTATTTTATTTTAAATGATGTCAATGTTGTCACCTTCATACTTTAATAAATATAAAATTTTAAATATTGGTTGTTTTAGAAGATAAATTCAACTAAAAAGATTCTTATGAAATATATTAGATTTATATTAATCAATGAATGTTATTTTGAAGGTTTATGCAAAAAATGGTATATTAAATAATCATACAAAAATGGTGTTGTAATTTATTTATTAAGAGAAATATCAAATAATTGGTTTTAAAAATATTAAAATACTTATTATATTAACTAATTGGTGTCATCGAAAAATTTTATAGATCAATATGACATTCTATAAATCTATTAAATATTTTGGTTTGAATATTTCTTCAGTGTGGATTTTATTTAAATTCATATAAATGAATAGTGTAAAAATTGACACTATTGCTATTTTATAAAAATAACATATTTTTAAATTGTTCAAAATCACAAGAATATTTAAAAATTATAAATTTTAATTTATTTGATCGTAAATGCCATTATGTATCTTAATATTTATAATTCAGAACACATAATTAAGTATTTATAACAATTTAAAATTTAGAATATTATTACCACAAATAAGATTAAATAGATTAAATAAGGATAAATAAAATTGAGATGGTTTAAAATAATTTCCCAACATGATTAAATTTTATTATTTGATGATATTACAACCCTATATCATCTCATCTTCTATGTGGAGTAATTTCGGATGGTTTTATGTGTGGTTTGAGTTTATTATAAATTAATATCTTTTAGGTTTCCAAAAGTGCCCCCATCTTCTCTTATAAATGGGCACCGCATACATCTCCTCATCACTCCATTTTGAGACATCATGCTAAACCAACTCGTACCCATTATCTTCTCAACTTCCTCAGTTACATTTTAGTGATTCTGGTCTTCTCAAAATACCAACTCTAGTTTCTTAAAAGGAAGTTCAAAGGAAGTGCGTCGAAGAGGAGGTAATCTCTTCTACCGATTCTTTCAAGTTAATTTCTTCTTCTAATTCCACTTCTTTAGTAGTTTTGTTAGAATGTAAAAACATCAGTATCACTAATATACTGATAAGTAATTATAAATGTGAAACACCCCTATTTTTCCTTCTATCCATCCTACGAAAAATGAAATCACCGCTCGTGCGTACGTACAAAATACCGTCTCTATGATGTGGTGTAATATGTCTTTCCACAACCACCTTAATTGGATGGGTATAATAGTGTAAATAATAACTATATATGATTATTATAACATGATAGTAATTATGACATATTATATCATCCACTCCAATTTCAGTCAATAATTATGTAAATGATATCATCGCTCGTGCGTGCGTATGAATTACCGTCTCCATGACGCGATGAGATTAATTCTCCATGTTAACCAATAAAGAATGATTATAAAGTATATATAATGAATAATAATGATATATATGAAATAATAATTCTACTGTATTTATGTATAAATATATATATGTTATCTACTTACTCTCATTCAAGTGAATATGGAAAGAAAAATAGCGTTCATGCGTACGTACGGCCTACTGTCTCCATGAAGGGTGTATTTCATTCCATTTATCTGTATATTAAATATATTTAATATATATGATATGTAAATAATTTTTTACATTATGGAAGTAATTAATCATTATCTATGTAATCATATGCAAAAAAATTAGAAGTGAACACACATACGATAAATGAAATGATTTTAACCAAAACGCTGTTTAACAAGGAATTTACAAATGAACGATAAAAATAACGTCTTAGTGAATCATATATGTAATAATAAATAGTATTATGGCTCTGTTACAATTTAATTAAATGTTTAAACCCTCTATACAGGAGTCTCGGACACATATGGATGAAATTGGACACAAGGTAAGGGAAAATCTCGCAATCTAATTTTCTTCCAAGATTTATTATAATTTAGTATTTACTAGGGAATAGTTATCATCCACATCTATGTTTCCCCAATATGTAATATTATTTTTATTCGACTAAAATTTTTTAAATACAATTTTCCAAATTGGTGAATTTTTATTATAAGATATGAAAAGAATATTTTTTCTTTTCCGGTATGAGATACTTTTTGAATTTTCCGCCAAAAGTATGTGGAGAATGTTTTTTTTACCTTATAGGGAATAAACATATTTTTTATGCTTTCAGAGAACATCATTTCCATGAATCATCCCATACAAGTTTTCATGTTTTTTTCAATTAACTTCTTTTATTTTAAAATTTCATTATATGTTGAGAACCAAAAACGTTTTTGAAAAGAAATGATATTTTCCTCAATAACGAAGTCCAAGTGTTTTATCAAAATTAATTGTCATCTAAGATGATAATGGGTTATATTTATATCGTTCTTATTAAATTGATTTGATTATGTTATGATGGAATTAATTTTATGAAGTCCTTTTATCTTATATAGATTTTTTTATGATGGTATGATGTTAAAGAATCCCACTCTATCACATGGGTTATGCTATGATATATGATTTATGATATTATGGCACACATTAGAACGGTTTCATTATTAGATGTGTAGGAGATATATCTCCCTTAAATGAATTGGGTAATGATTTATATCTCATGATATAAACAAGGATGGAACAACAAGTAAATATGGATCAGTAATACAGGGCCGGAACGACAAGTAAACCCAATTCAGTAATGGAATTTGTCCACAATGATGGTCTTGGAATCAATGAATTGGATACTATGGAAATCATATCATGTGATTAATGGTTTTCAACAATTACATGTTTTTTCCCATGCAATTTTATCATGATTAATTTTCCTTTATTATCTACGCCTTATGTACTGCCACGATTTATGTCATCACTCAGGATTTTGATGTTTTATGTTCATGTATTTATGATCAAATGTTTATGGACTGTTTTATTTTCTTCATTTTTACCCTTACTGAGCATTTGAGCTCACCCTTTTTATGTTTTCTTTTCCCTAGGATATAAAGAAAGGTTTTAGGTAATAAAAAAAGGGGAATATCATTATGAGAGATGCTGATGATCTTTCACCGTGATTAGAATATTATGTTACAAGTTTCAAAGACACTAAACTATTACGGTCCTTTTGTGTCTATTTTATTATGTATTAATTTGTTTTCAAAACTTATGTAACATCCATGTATGTCATGATTGGGTCTCTACATTTGGTATCAGAGGAAAAGTTTAGTTAACCTTTGGAAACTTAGATGCGAAATATTTAGTGAGATCACTAGAGATATTTCTAAGGTATGTCTAGGGATGTCCCTATGATTAAGTATAAGTATTGGTTACAGTCCTAGAATTATGATAACAATCATTTATAACCTAGGAATAATCCTAAGATTTTAGAGATTGAATGTACTCACCTTGATTATGTTTATTTCCTAGTATGATTTTTCCCTCTCATACTATTCATTTTTTGGTTTTAGATAATCCCTGGAACCTGAAGTAACCATGTTAATGATCAATGCACTGGTAAATGCAATGATTTTCCTCTTGAATAACCAAATTTCATAGGAAATGGAGTGAAAAATCTTATTTCTATACTTACAGAAGAGATGAATCATTCTAGACATACAAATGAGCAAAAAATGTAACAATATTCTATTGAGTCCTTCATGATGCAACGTCCATCTTCTTTTAGTGGGTATTTTGATCCACTTGTTGCAGAACAATGGATCAATACCATTGAATATATATTTTCTATACATTTCTATTTAGAACATGAAATAGTTATTTTTTTTGTTTATTGTTAGAAGTTGAAGCAGACCAGTGCTGGAATTTAATTATGAATACAAGGCCCCAAGATGAAATTGAATCCTTGGAATGGGATGAGTTCAAGAACATATTTTACAATATTTACTTCCCTAATATTCTTCAAACAATTATGTAAAGGAGTTAGTTGATCTTATGAAAAAGGATGATGAATCTATTGGTATATACGAGGTGAATTTTACAAGTCTTGCAAGACATGCATCTGGCGTTATCATCCAACATAAAAGTAAGGTTGATCAACTTTCAGTGGAATAAAACCAATTATTCAAAAGGAATTATCTATAAGAGACGTCAGTAGCTCTGAAGATATTGTAAATTGTCATATCTTGGTGGAATTGGAAGTTGGTGTCACATATCCATCTTATGGTTTTGAGAAGAAATAAAAGATGGAGTTTTAGGAAAAATCTCAAAACTATGGTGAAAAGAAGGAAAATGTTTCGTTATGCTCAATGTGTGGAAATAAGAAAAGTGGAGATTGTCTTAAAGTTACTAGAAAATATTATAAATGTGAAAAATAAGGTCATCGAGAAGCTGAGTGTTGATGTAATGGAAAATATCTTTATAATGATGTGAATAGAGAAAGGACTATAGAGAACACACTACCAACACTTCAATGATACAAATGCAAGGAAATGGGGAATTATGCTAACCAATGCCCTAATCCAAGGGTTAATGATGATCGCCATCAACAACCTCTTAATACAAAGGAAAAAAGGGAATTGGAATGCGATCACTATTAGAGATGTTTAATATGACAACGAAGGGGTGAAATGATTATGTGTTTATCTCATGGGATTCCAAAATAGTGTTTTGGAATCTCATTTATAGTATTTTCGAATATTGGAATATCTATTTATTTGTTTTCAATAATTGTATAGTACCAATAACCATGAAAAGTTATTGAAATATTTTTAGAAAGTAGATAATATGTGCATAATAAAGGGATAAGGAGAAACTAACATCTTTGATAGTATTAATGATCTCATGACTAATATAAGGACAATGTGAAATCATGGTTTGAGTATATAGAAATTTTTGGATTTTAGTATGTGGAAATAATAAATTTTTGACATCATTCATGTTTTCATTAAGTTCTATGGTAATTCATGTTTTAAGAATACATGAATAAGGTATTAACATGTTTCGAAAGTGACAAACACGATGTATCTTATGATATATGGGGGATAAATGATGGTAATCACATGCTTTGTATATGACCTCTCTTGTAATCTATTTAATTATACTAATAGATTAGACATAAGCTTTTTGGAAAATCCTAATGTTTGGAATTGATTATTTTAGACATCTGATAGTATTTTTTATGTCTAAAACTATTTGATATTATTTCTGAAATGTTATAATAGTATAGATTTAGAAAAAGGAAAACCTGTAGGACGGGCTAAAATCCATCACATCGGACAAGGATGCAGGAATCGAACCTAGAACCGAAGTGTGATAGGCCTCTACTGCCTACCATTGGCCTACAGGAAGTCCCGAGTTAGTATAAATTATTTTTATTCTATTATGTGGTATGATAGATGAAGTATAAATCCATTTTGGAACCATATACAATTAATATCACCATATATGGACCTATTTAAATTTAATTACTTTTTCTAACCTGTTGTTTTAGATAGATGGAATGATATGTCATTCTATCGCATGATCTAGAAACACTTCATGATTGAAAAATTCAACCTAATTTCTTTAAATAAGAGATGAAGTTGAAATTTTTCATGGGATGACCAACGATGATATAACACTGAAATCAAGTAAGTATTTCTCCTTATGAAAAAATTAATCAACTTTAGGGAAATGATCTTGAAAACCAAAAATTTTGTCCTAATACCCTTACATATGATGAGATAGATGGTACCTTAGATTGTCACAAACTTATGGATTGGTGATAGTTGGATTTTTTATAGCCATGGTCTCTACCACTCTCCATCAGAACATGATGGTTATATTTTTCTTCAATATCCATGTTTTCACCTATGTTCTCCTATGTGGAAACCCATTGATGAGTTAATTTGTATAACCATTTGGTTTCTTAATTTAAATTTTAAAATTAAATTTTAGTATTCCTTTTTACCATGAGGGTTTCTATGAAAGAAACCTTCAAGTAGTTAACCATTTATAACCCCAACAAATTTGAAGGGTGAAAATCATTTTAAGGGTGGTAGAATGTTACACAATGAGGTTTTATGAGAAATATTATTTTTAATTTCTTTGATGTCTTGTGTTTTCTGATACACCAATATTATATTCTGCTATACACAACACCGTATTATCATGTAGTATATGAAAACACTATTTTTGGCTTGTGTTTCATGCAAGAGCGATCTTTTTCAATTGCGTGTGTTGCATGCAAAATAGTGTATCAATAAACAATGATATATTATTATAATATTATTATGAAGTAGCCATAATGAATACTAGTAACCACATTTTTAATTTTATAACATTATCATTCATCATACACATATTCTAAAATATGTTATGAGAACAAATTATTATTTTGGCTAAAATAATGATTTAAAAAAATGCAATTTTGCAGCCTTTTGATGGCACACCCACTATAAATGTAGATTTTTCTTGTTTATTAGTTCAATTTGAAAAAAAAACATATTCATTGCAATAAGTATGTAAAAATTGAGTTTGGTTATTTTTTTAATAAATATCTGTTAACTTCTATATTTTGACGAGTAGTAAAAATGCGCTAAAATATAATTAAAAGAAACTTTTCTCATCGAAATAATTTAAATGGATAAATAATAATGTTTAATTGTTTTAATGTATAAATAGAATATATTTTTACCATTTATTATTATGTATGTAATTTTAATTAATTCTATATTTAATTCATATGTAAGAACATTTAAATCTTCTCCAATGTTTTAACTTTTAAAACGTGTTTTCTCAACAGTTGGATTGATATTAAATTAAATACTTCAACTTCTATGTTTCGAATTTGGAGAAATGGATTCCATAATTGGAATAAGTAGGTCCAAAATATGGTAATAGGCTAATTTTTATTTTTTGTCATTATGAATAGTAACTACGGTAAATTTTATTTACGACTATTAATGGTAAATCAGGTAATTAAGGGTAAAAAAAATTTAATACAATTATCCTAACACATGTCTTAATATAATTGGATGATTTTATTTATCCATAAAACATATATGGGTCAAAATGGAATCTTTTGGAACCCACTTGGATGTGATTAAGTCATTTATTTTATTTTATTTAAAGGAAACTGAAATATGACTCACTCAAACTTTTATAATTAATGTATTTTTAATATAATGTTATACAAAAAATAAATTCGATTTTAAATACTCATTTTAAATGTAAAATGTTTTTATTCATCTTGGTAATTTATTTGGGATTTTTAAAATATATATATTTCCCTTAATAGTTTATACATTAATGATGCCGAAATTATTTATGTAGTGAACAATCAATAATATTGTTTTTATTAAAATAATAATAACCATAATAAAGATTATAAATTTACCAAACCTTATTGGTCGAGTATAGATATAACCTATTAATCCAATAGTAAACTTGTAGATTATTTGGAGCCTTATAAAATAGATTATTACATTTATATTATTTTTTTAAAATGATATAAAAGTTGTCACATTCATACTTTAATAAAGATAAAATTTTAAAAGATGGATCTTTTAGAAAATAAATTTGACTAAATTTATTATTATGAAGGGTATTAGATTTATATTAATCATATAATTTTATTTATATTTTTTATTCCAAAATCAGTATATTAAATTATCATACAAAAATCATGTCACACATATTTTATTAAGAGAAATATCAAATAAATGGTTCTAAAAAATATTAAAATAAATTTTATATGAACTAATTATTATCCTACATAAGATTTATAGATGAATATGATATGCTATGAATCTTTTAAATATTTTGGTTTGAACATATTTTTTTTGTGAATTTTATTTAAATTCAAATAACTAAATAGTGTAAAAATTGACATTATTGATATTTTATAAAAACAACATATTATTAAATTGTTTAAAATCACACAAATATTTAAAAATTATAAATTGAAATTTTTGTGGTCAATGATGTCATAATGTATCCAATTATGGAAAATTCACAACACATAAGTGTGTATTTATAACAATTTAAAAATTAGAAAAAGTTTTACCAAAAATAAAATTAAATAGTTTAAATAAGGATAAATCAAATTGTTAAGGTTTAAAATAATTTCCCAACATGTATAAATTTTATTGGTTTATGAGAATACAACCCTATATCTTATCAACATCTATTTTTAGTAATATTGGACGTTTTTATGTGGGGATTGAGTTTATTATAAGTTAATATTTTTGAGGATTCCAAATGTGCACCTCTCTTCTATTATAAAATCTCACCTCATCCCTCTTCACCTCACACCATTTTGAGACTTCAATCTCATAAAACCCCAAACCATTACTCATTCAAACTTCCCTAGTTTTTTTAGAGATTCTGGTCTTCTTAAAAGACCAACTCTAGTTCCTTAAGGGGAAGTTCAAAGGAAGTGTGTCGAAGAAGAGGTAATCTCTTCTACCAATTCATTCAAATTTTTTTATTCTACTTCGTCTTATTTAGTTGTATCATTATTAATTAATAAAATATGTATCAATAATATAAATATATATTATTATAAATTTGAAACATCTCTATTTAACCTTCTATCCATCCTATGAAAAATGAAATCAACGCACGTACGTACGTACATAATATCGTCTCCATGCTGTGGTGTAATATGTTTTTCCACCACCACCTTACTTGGATGGGTATAATGGTGGAAATAATATCAATATATGATAATTATAACATGATAATAATAATGATATATTATATCATCCACTCCAATTCCATTCAATAATTATGGGAAGGATATCATCGCTCGTGCGTACGTACAGATTAATGTATCCACGACGCAATAATATTCATTCTCCATGTTAACCACTAAAGAATGATTATAAAGTATATATAATAAATAATACTGAGATATGTGACATAATAATTCTACTGGATATATATATATATATATGTCATCTACTTACTTTTTTTCAAGTCAATACGAAAAAAAACAACATTCATGCGTACGTATGACCTACCGTCTCCATGAACGGTGTATTTCATTCCATTTATCGATGGATTATATATATTTAATATATATGATATATAAATCATGTTTTCTATTTTTTAAGTAATTTATCATGATCTATGTTATCATATGAAAGATATTACAAGTCAACACAAATACAATAAATGAAAAGATTTTACCCAAAACGCCTCTTTAACATGGTATTTACAAATGAACGAGAAATATAAAGTCTTAGTGAATCATATATAATATCATAAATATTAATATGGTTCTGTTACAAGTTAGTAATATGTAAAAACCCACTATACATGAGTCTCAGACACATACAAAAGAAAATGGACGTATGGTAAGGGTATATATCGCAATCTTATTTTTATATAAAATTGTTTAAAATTTCGTATTTACTGGGGTATATTTATCATCCACATCTGTGTTTCCTAAATATATAATATTATTTCTATCCATCTAAAATTTTTTATATCTAATTTTACCAATTGGTTAATTATTAGTATACTAATTTAAAGGAATATTTTTTCTTTTTCAGTACGAGATAATTTAATGACTTTTCCGAAAAAAGTATGAGGAGAATGTTTTTTTTACCTTATACAGCTATAACGAATTTTTTATGATTTCAGAGAACATTATTTCAATGAATCTTATTTTACAATTATTCATGTTTTTTTAAAATCATTTCTTTTGTTTGAAAATTTCATGTTATTTTGAGAACATAATATGTTTTTGAATAAGAAAGGATATTTTCCTCAAGAACTATGTTCAAGTGTTTTATCAATATTATTTTCCATCTAAGATGATATTGGGTTATGTTTCTATCCCTATTATTATATTTACATGATTATGCTATGATGGAGTTATTTTTATGAAGTCCTTTTATCTTATATGGATTATGTTATGATGGCATGATGTTTAAGAATCAAATTCTATTACATGGGTTATGCTATGATGTTGGATTTAAGATTTTGTGGCAAAAATAATAATAGTGTCATTATGAGATGGGTGGGACCTGTATCTCTCTCCAATTCCATTGGTGAATATCTATGTCCTTCGAGATAAACATGATTGGAATGGCAAGTAATTATGTTTCAGTAATACTGGGCTGGAACGAAAAGTAAACATGGTTCAGTAATGTACTTTGTCCACTATGATGATCTTGGTAGCAATGCCTTGGATACTATGGAAATAATATCATGTTCTAAATGGTTTTCCACAATTATATGTTTTATTCCCTTGTATTTTATCATGATTAAAGTTACTTTATGATCTATTCCTTATGAACTTCCAATATTTATGTCATTGCTCAGGATATTGATGTTTTATGTTCATGTTTTTACGTTAAAATGATTATGGATTATTTATGTTCTACATGTTTACCCTTACCGAGGATTTGAGCTCACCATTTTTATGTTTTCAATTATTCATGATATAAAGAAAGGTTTTTGTTAATAAAAAGGGGGAAGATATTTATGGGAGATGTTGAAGATCTTTCACCATGATTAGAAGATTATGTTCCATGTTTCCAAAGACACTAAACAATTACGATCCTTGGGTGTCTGTTTTTGTTATGTATTAAGTATTCCACAAAAATATTGTAACATACGTGTACATATAGTTTTGGTATCTACAATCTTCATGTTAGGGTTTTTGGACTCCCTTACTATGCTTTATAGCACTCCCTTTTCTTATGCATATCCTCAGGTTATCCCATGAAATGTGATATATGAAAGAGTGATGTGGTCATTTAAAAGAAGTTATCAATATTGATCTTTTATTTTGTTTTTTAATTTATCAGGTAATTTTACAATTCCCCAAAGACTATAGATCTCCTGATCCTCAAAGTTGAATTATGCGAAGGACTAAATAATAAAGCATGTTTAATTGTGTAATAAAGACAACAGTTTTTATAGTCAGTATAAAAGGATAGGTTTAGTTATTTTTTGGATCAGGGTTATAATAATCTTTGGAAAGACTTATGTATAATACTATTTATTATAAAAGAATACATATATATTGGTGAGTAAATATTAAATTGTTTTTCATGAAAAAACATCCTTGTATGTGTACCAACACGTAGAGGTGAGTTTTTCCCATATGAATGTTGGGGTAAAACAAGAAAAAACTCCTTTTAGATAGACTCAATGGGGAACTGGTGGATGAAAACAGGCATTACTACACTCTTGGTTCGACACACATGGATGATATGCTTAAGTAAATTCAAAATCATAGTCCGATACATTATTAAGGGAAAAATCCCATAAGAATATATGTTAAGAGATAGATCCTAGATAAAATATATTTATGCCAAGAAATTTAAATATTAAGTATATAAATGTTATTTATAAGTCTTCACTTTTGACATTGTATTACCCTTTAACTGTTAATATATTTATGATAATCATCCCTAGTTTTCCTTTTATTCTATCCAATGGCTGGTTATACGAAGAATCTGGATAACAACCGATGGAAAATGAAATGTGATGAATGTCCCTAAAAGATTCCAAATAAAATTGGACCTCAAGTAGTACATATCATTATTATTCCTAACCATCTATCAAAATACATGATTAAAAAATGGTACTTTTTTAATTACAAAGGACATAAAGGTAGCGAAATATGACATCTCAAGACTATATATCTGATTATTGTGATAAGGGAAAGAAGAATCAATTTCTTTCATGAAACATGTGTGGAAAGTGGAACCATGAAAAATGTAATGGAATATGAGATGTTTTATATGTGGAAATTAAGGACAAAAATTAAAGAATTTTTGTGCCAAAATGGATAATTTGATGATTGGAAATGAAGTTCCATATAAGGATTCAAATAGAGTTGTAAGATAAAAATTTAGAGAAGTTGGGTATTATCCATGACAATAAACTATTTCAATGGATGAGAAACATGATTTGAATCAACAATATCCATGATCAAGGGAGAATGGGATGTCTAATGATAATATGGATAATGATGAATGAATTACACATAATCACTAATTAAATGTATTGTATACTATAATTTATTTCACTTGTGACTTATTAGTAAATATTTTTTTATTTCTATGAACAATGAGTCCCCAGTTAAAATGTTATTAAATACTTAGGGAAATCTTCTATAAATTTTTTATCACATGTTTATTTTTGTGGATATTTTTTTAAAATTTGTATAGTTCCCCCTTTGATTTAATTTTAGGAAAAATGAAATATTCCTTTCTGATTCCTGATGGTATTTTTAAATTCATGAAAAAAACATTCACATGCATGATCTGGAGTTAGAATCAATTGTTCCTATGTCCAAAATATAAAGGCATTATCTCTATTGGTGAAAGTGTAAAATATACATGCATCAAAAAATCCTCAAGAATATATTCACTTATAAATAGTTTAGTACGTGGCAATGAATATGGTAATAGTTTATCAAGGATTATGAATACTATATTCACTACCATTCTGGGAAAGGGAATAGTATAAGACACTCTATGTAGAAAAAAACCAACAAATCATTCATTGATGATAATTGAAAAGGATCAAAACATATTAGTTATGACGAAGATGTACATGTAAATCATAAATAATGGTACATCATTAATCCTCTCTCAAATTATTTCTCAACCCTCTCTTTTGGAAAAGTTAAATGATGCTTAAAAGGATGGTGTCGATATTCAAAGGAATGTGTAAACTATCATAAAAGGGAATTACACAAAGGTCAATGTTAATGTAGAATGAATTTTATGATTTTGATCAAGACTAAGTGTTCCATCAAATAAAAAAATAAATAAAGATATTTTAGATGATTCACAGAGTAAAAATTTCTGTATTCCCCTAGGTAAGACAATGATTATCGAGATCCTTGAGAGTATTATTGGCAGGATAACATGAAGATGGAGATCATTGAATACACATCAAAGTGCATGTTATGTTAGAAAGTGAATGATGAGAGGAAGAAGTCTAAGGGGATGATGTAACCATTACCCATTCCAAAATAGAAATGGGAAAAATCATCATGGTATTTTCACCAGACATATGAAGAAATAAGAAGGAAACAATGCTTTATGTGTTGTTGTGGATCATCATAAAAAGAATACGTAGTTCATTGCAATTTGAGAGGATTTATCACTAGATAAACTAACACATATATTCATTAGAGAAGTGGAAATGCTTGATGGTGTACAACTATAGAATTTATCTGATCGAGGCACAATATTCACCACTTGTTCTGGCAGAGTCTCTAATATTCACTGAATACTGAACTAAAAATCAATATGATATATCTTCCACAAAATCATTACTAGTCTTAGTGGACTATCCAAACACTTGATTTTATTTTTAGAGTATTTTTAATGGACATCAATGGAGTATGGGATCAAATCTTCTAATAGTTGAGTTCTCTTACAATAATAGTTTCCGCTCAAACATTTAATGGATCCTCATGATTTACTTTTTGGGAAGTGGTGTATAACACTGACCTGTTGGGATGATGTTGGGTAATGAATATTTCCCATTCTGTAAATGGTAAAAGAAATGGTGTATATGTTAATGAAAATCCCGTAGTATATAAGATCTTCTCAGTGTTGACAAAATAGTTATGCCGACAATCTTAGACGAGACCTAGAGATTGATGTTAGAGACTTGGTGTTCCCCAAAATATTTCTATAGAAGATAACTATGATATTTGTGATGAAGGTAATGATTAGTCAAAGGTAAAACATCACTTTTGAGATATTTCATCTTATTAGAGTAGTGGCCTATCATCATGAACTCCCACCGGACCAATCTCAAGCACATGATGTTTTCCATGAATTAGTCTTGAGAAAGTACATACCAGTACCATCACATGTACTTAGTCCTGAGCTAGTACCATTGGAGAATAATATCTCCTATGAACTAAATCCAATGAAAATATTTTATCGTATATAAAACATTCTATTAAATAATATGCTACACCTCATAAAGGTGTTGTGGTGAAACAACGTATTTGAAGAAGTAATGTGGGAACTTGAGGATGTGATGAGGAATAGAAACCCCCATCGATTTCATATGGAAACCATAAATTTTATGGGATATATTCCTTAAGGGGTAATGTTGTAATGACCCAATATTTTATGAATAAAATTTCATTAATTTTAATGACTTATGGATATAGATAACAATTTCTCATTTTTTTATTTTATTATTGGGTTTTAAAAACCTCTACGTATCATTGTCATTGTTAATATAGCTTTTGAATAGTGATCATACAAATGATATAAATATAAGGTTTAAAAAAATTTCATTTATCACAAAAAATGAGAGGACGTCCTCATCCAGTAAACTCCTGCCATACGAAGCTAATTTTTCGGATCTCAGCAATGAGGTAGCATCACTAGGATTTTATCTTGACCAAGCCAAATATGATCTTCAAAATGTTATGTTTGAATGAAATCAACTACAGGTGAAGTTCATGTTAATATAGATTACCACCAGAGAAATGTTATTTGATCCACCCAAAGATTTTGTCTCCATCACACACCTTACCCATAGGTTTTATGTGGGTGTTTTATATTGATATGTAGTAAGGTATTAGTTATTTATTTGGTAATATTGTTTTATAAATAAATTGCTTTTTCCATCAACTACATTATGAGAAGAGTCTTTCTTTGAAAAGGTTAAATTGGATAAATTTATTTTTTGAGAAAATTGTACATTTTATAAATATATATATTATTATAATGAAATAGGTTTTTATTGATAATGTTATTATAAAAGTGTTATAGGAAGACTCATTTTAATTAAAAATGATGATTATAATTATCTCTTATTGTATTTACTCTATAAATGATTATGTATTCATTTTGATAAGATTAAAATTTTTATATGATAAAATTTAAATTGTAGTTTTAAATAATTTTTTTAATGAATTTCTAAATTAATGGAATAATTAATATTTTAATAAAAAATTCCTATTATGTAATATTTAATAAATATAAATTAATATATAATTCTTTTCATGTCCAACATAATTTTTATTAAGGTTGAAAAACTATTTTTTCAAAATGCATCAACATTCAATAAATAACGTTTTTTATTTTAAAAGTGTAAATTCACATATTTAGATATTTATTTATATAGAATTAATATTATTTATGGAATCGATATGTTAAAATTATCCAACGGTGATTTTTTAAAACAGTCATGTCACAATCATATTTTTGGTTAATTATTAAATTCTGTATAAATATATAATGCGATTTATGACATCATAATGATGTAATATTTATGTGATAAAATACTATTATAGTGATAATATTCCTATAAATGTTTTAAACTTACAATAATGATATTATAAATTTGTTCAGTTAATTGTATAATGCCTTAGTAGACCTTCCAAGACTTATTAATTATAATAAAATTTAAAAATCATTTCCTTGAGAGTGAGACTCACCTCTATATATGGAAGCTTAATATTTTAATATTATTAGAAAATGGCCATACATGATATTGTATATCATTCCCTTTTTAAATAATCCTTGGAAACATAACAAGGGATGGTTTTGGTTTTGAATATTTTAGTGTGTAGTGTCCAAAACGTAGATAATAAAGAATTCCCATCTTTTCCAGTATAAACCCACCAAATATCCCATTACACATCACTCAATCCAATTTCAGGTTGGACAACCTCTTTCCCATTCTTCCTATAGTCCTATCAATGATCCCTAAATCTCCCAAGAAGCCTATTCAAATCCCTTGTGACCATACACCAATGTAAGGGATCCTCTCCTTCCTCTCATCCTTTCAATCCAGAACCTTGTTTGAGATCGTCGTTTTTAATTTCTATTTGTTGTATTGTCATTGATTTTTAAAAACATCCCTAATGATAATTGTTATTTAAATTAATTAATGGTAATTTATAATCCCTAATTTTTCCACATACGTAAGTCATTACAATGCCAAAATTAAGTAAGGGGTTTCACTCCTCTCATTTTCATTTAAGTTACTCTTTTAGATTATTCTTCTTAAGTTTTATATTTATATGTCTTTTTATGTTTTCTAATATCCCCATATATTAAATTTTTTTTATATATTTTGAGATATTCCTTTTAATCCCATCAATCTACCCTATGATCCTTTATGAACAGACGTTACTATATCTAAATTCACTAAGGGATCTTCCACCCTCCTCTATTATCAATCATTCTTTTCATGTCATGTATTATAATTTATATCATTAATGTGGTGGGATATTATATTAAATTTCTAAATTAATTCCAATTTTATTAATAATAGATTATATATCATTTCACTATCATTTATTTCCCTAATGAACCCTCATGCGCACACGTTACCATGCCAAATTGTCTTACAAAATTCCTTTGATTCTCATTTCTATCCTGGAATCATTAGGTCGTTATACCCTCATATTTTAAATAAATAAATTTGGGATATTATTTACAGCCACTCCAATCATGACCTTATTTTTTTTTGAATTATTAGTGACACCTTTCACTCTCATTAATTCATTCCCTGTACACCTGTAACCATGATGAAATTCAGTAAGGGGTTTATCTCTTCTTATTTCCATTCAAGAATTAATTATATATTATGTATCCAATTTCTATTAATTATGTTGGGACATTATGTTACATTATCCCATTACATTCTATTCTATTTTAAATGTTGAAATACCTCTTTCCCTCTCATAAAACCAATTTATGAATTTATATATGACGTTGTTATGCTTCAAAAATTGCACCGCAGATTAATAAACCAAAATCATCGTGTAGTGAATACCATACCCATTTCTCTATCATGAGTATTCACCATTATGAACATATACTAATATATTATAGACATTCGTAATTTTATTCCAAATTTCATTATTTTGTAACAAATGGGGTTGTTGAATTAATCTATGGCATATGATCTATGTGGCACACATAAACAAGAGATTGAAATGGTTATGAATGGGATACCCTGATATTGCTTCAATTCATTGGGAAATGTTTAATTTTATGATATGCCACATGAAATGAGATTTTACTCATGATAATTCATCTGCGAAGAGGGTCTAATCATACAAATTCATTTTCCATAAGGATTTACTCATGTTAATCCATGTGTAATGTGCCTTGGCTCATACTATTATCTTGTTGTATGTTGTTTCCACACTTCTATGTTATGAAAATATTTCTATATCATGCATTTATGTTGATGTTTATCTTTTTATCCTTTTATATTCCTACTGAATAATATTTATTCTATTCTTCATGGTTGGCCTTTTTTAGTCCCATACTATGATTTATAGATTACCTTTTTCTTATGTATGTCTGCAGGTAATCCTATAAAATTCTAAGTATGAAGGAATGTTGTGGTCATGTAAAAGATGTTTTCCATAATGATGTTGTATTATATGAGTTATAAATTCATGAAATGTTCATCATCACCAGATACTCTAGATCCCTTTATCTTCTCTATTGTATTATGTGCATTTTTGACTAATTAATGTTTAAAAGTGTAACAAAGATCGCGGTTGTCATATCCAATGCTTGAAATAAATGTTACCATATGAGGTTATTCCATGGATGAAACAATAGGGTACATTGAAGGTTATCTATAGACCAGAATAGGGTACATCTGCTGTTATCCCACTCCTAATGAAGTTATAGATCTAGTTAAGAAAAGCAGTTTTTTTATATCAGGGGGAATCCTTGGAATTTGATTTTCAATACAAATTTGTATCCCAAATATCATTTTCAAATGAAATGTCAAAATATCATGGACCTTGTTCCTTTATTACATTATAATTCATGTATTTTTTTCCACCTTTATTTATTCAACAACCAAATTTTATGATAATAGATATATATATTGTATAACATTAAAATTTTTTCCCAGGATCTAATATCATTGTACTCATGTTATGTCGATATCACTGTTGATTACCCTTACTGAGAACTTGAAATCAATCATTCTTATGTAACATTTTTCTATGGTACACAGTTTGGTATTATGTTTAATGTTTGTATGAAAGGTTATAATTATGAATGTCATATTTGGATTCATTTCATTTCGATTATGAAGAAATTGATTATGTTTCCATGTTTCAAAAAGAAATAGACCTAACCAGATTGGGAATAGATCATCATGTTATTTAATGAATATTCATCTACTATGATTATATATCTATGTTTGGTATTTTTTTGTTAATTGTTTTTTAGATATGGTGATTTTAATCGTAAATGGTAGTATGGTATATGAATTATTTTTCATGACTGGGATTGTGGCCGTAGATTTATACGTTAATTTATTAATATTTCATATCAAACCCACCAAAGTATGATGACTTCACTAAATTTTTTTTATATGTTATATATATTTGTCTCTAAAAATTAATGTTATTGAGGGAATTTAATGATAAATGAAACCATCCACTCCCATATCCCTACAAGTGTGATGTATTTTAATGGTTTTGAGGTTGTGGTGATATTTTCATTGTTGGGTCATGAATGGTTGGAGGAGGGTTGGTGGTTGTTTTATTTTTAATCATGAAACTCTGATAAGATAGTTTTTATAAGGTTATAATGTGTGGGGGATTTTTGGATATATGGTATGTGGTGTTGGTTGTAGTTATGTTATGTATTATATCTTTAAAAAAATACTTGTACGACATTAAAATAGTATAGGATAAGTTGGGCTATGATATTATTCATATTAGATATGCCTCGATCGGTATGTTCTTCAACAAAATGGATGCCCAAGGCATTCAGATCTTTAAAAATTTGACATTGAGGAATGAGAGATGGTGAATAAGAATTTAATAATTCGTTGGATACCATTTCTATTGTACACATAGTATTACTTAATTGTAATTATTTTCATTAATTGGTTAGTCAATACTTTATGTGGTTGGATGATAAATTACTAGATACATTCTTTCTAGATTTGTTACTTTTTAATGAAGCATTAGTATGCTTCTTCAACATTTAGAATACATGTATTCTATGTAATTGAATTGATCATACATGTTATTCCCACCCACATATATGTAATTGACTTATATTCTTATAGTTAAATATTTTTATCTGACATGGACAATACATGGTTGGATAATTTTTTTGACCATATGATTCTACCTCAGATATTTATTTATTATTGTTTTCTTATAATAATTTTTATATTAAGTACCATCAATCATAGATTATTATGGGAACCTCTTTATATAATATTAACTCGACTATTGTTATAATTCATTTCATGATTCACGAATATATGAGGGTATTGCATCCCATTTTAATGTAATATTCCCGTACTTATATTCACAAATCTAGAGTCTATTAAAATATATCTTCTACTGTCATTCTCATATCTAATTTAGAACAATTCATGCTTCCTAGTGGGTAAACCCCTTATAAATTTATAGAATATATTTTATTTATATTTATAATTTATTTAATGTTATGAACTGATAAGTTATCATTATTTTTTAAAGGAAAAACTTTTAGTTGATCTTTGATTGTGATGTAAAAAATTATGTATAAATAGTAAATTTAATTTCTATACTCCTTTTTATTTGATTTATGGAACATAATTAACTAAATGTGAAAGGATGTGTGTTGTTTCCATCATGCTATATAATTGGTATGGATATATTTATCATACATGATTTGGATTATTCTTTAAATACATTAATTTTTTGGGAAATTAAACGAAAATGACAAAAAGTATTTAATTAAATAAAGTCATTGGAGCCCTATTTAGAAGGATTGTTATTTTTTTTAATATGATGTTTTATAATCATCCAAAAATGGTTTTTGTAAAACTGATCCAACATGATGACCTATTTTACATTGTGTGTGTTGAAAAAGATATTGAAAATTGTGTTATATAGATGATTTTAAATGAGTTATATAGTCCTCTATTTGTGATTTATAAGTAGAGTTTCTCTTATTTGGAGATGGAGAACTCAAAAATAAATGATTAGATTTCATTCAGTGCTATTAAAGTCAATGTAGAGTTCTATGTTCGAAATTTTATTATCATCATAGAGAGATAAGTGAAGAAGTGGTAGATCTAATTTTTAAATTATCGTAATGTTGCATCAATTTAATATGATGTTTTATAGAAAAATATATGTAATGAGATCCTATGTATAACAATAAGGGTTTTGAAGATGTATTAAGTACTTTTTTATTATGTGTAATGACTTGTTGGGATCTCAAGATCATAATTATGCACCATATTCACTTAACCACTCATGCATTACATGAAGTGAATTCATAATTATGACTGTTTTAGGATTTTACATGTCCCATCAATTTTTATATTTTTACCGTACACAAATTGAATCAATATTTAGTTGTTAAGATGATATATGAGATGGTTAAAAAATAAATATTCAAAAATATAATAATACCAAGATGAGTTTGATAATATCTACTAGAGGGCAGATGTTTTGGGTATGAATCACTAGTGTCATGGGAGTTATCGTTATGTTTGGTTGGGAGTCAGCCTCATCAATTTTATTCCACCTATTTATCAAGGGTCCGTAATTCTTGTTCCACATATCTTATTTTCTTTATTCTGATTTTCATTTGGATGTACTAGTCACTGAAAATAAAATTGAGTCACAATTCAATGGTGCTTTTATAGATTAGGTAGTCAAACTCTTTATTATTCCATAAATAGAAATTGTGTCCGACTTCATATCAATATAAATTGAATCATGTCTTCTTTCTGTTATTATATAATACATTTTGTAGAGGAATCCCTCAATATATCCACCAGCCATATGAATAGAAGTTCAAGGGTGACCATGGGATAGTCAATAATATATAGGTAGTGGATTAGGTTTTCATATGTGGAATGATATTGTTATGTCCACACCAAGATGTCCGTCCCTCAACATTTGTTCCTTTTGAAATTATTCCACTATTTCTTATACATAATTTAATTAGGGACAATTGAACTGGTTTATTATACACACCTCATTCAAAAACATTTGACACATGGTGGTTAGGATTCATTTTATCTATTTTAGGACTGCGTTATTTGTAGGTTATGTGAGTATAGTTGATATTATATAGGGGTTTGAGACTATGAAGGGGATTCTTTATTTGACTAAGGATTTGTATCCCCTCTAAATATATCTATATGATATAGCTCTAATAGAATTATTGTTTTAATATAATCATTTGTTAAAATATTCATTTTATAAGAGAGTCTAATAATGTGATGCTGAGAAAACAATTAGGTGTATGTTTGTGAGGGATGTCATCATATGACTCGTAGATGATAGAAGTTGTTATTGTCACAACTAATAACATTATTATTAAATTAATTTAGGGGGGATGTTGTAAATTTTATATTTTAATGGATGGGTTTTGTTGTTTTTTCTTGATAAAGTTTTTACCCTAACCACATATTCTAATAACAAGATATATATTGAGTGACAAAACATTTTATCTCATATTTAACTGACTCTTTATATGATGGAATCTTATAATATATTATAGTTGATAATATAGATTATTGATTTTATGAAAAAGTTGGTCATCATAGGAAAATGTATAATTATGGGGTATTATTTTATATTTCTATATGATAGAGTATAATGGTCCGAGGTTTTTTAAGGATATATGATTGAAATATAGAGTTATAGTAATGATATATTTTAGTCAACTGATTATTGATAAAATATTTTACTAGTAAAGGAGTCTAGTTGGATTTAAAATATTAATATATTTATTTTATATCACAATAAGGGGTTAAAGATGAGGATATCTCAAAGAAAAATTATAATTTTCAATATAGTCACATCATGTTTCCAGTTTTTCCATATAGTGTAATGAAAATACAATTTATTTTAATATGGTTCTTTAAAATTTTGATCAATTCATTCCTATATCGGTTTTTACTCCTGTTTATTTATGATATTCATTAATAATTAATGCATATGTAAGAGAATCATGATATCCATATTAATGTTTTACTAGACCTTCATCATAATCAGTTAATTGGGAATATGTATATTTGTAATGTTTGATATGGGAGGTTTATTTCCGAGGGAATCATGTTTCTCAAAATGGATAGAAAAAGATCTTTTTAATGATTTTTTCTATCCTTCCATATAAATCCTCAAAGATTTAATTTAAGTCTATATATTTGTCTATCTCCTTGTATTTTATTGCTTGTCCCTATATGATTTATTAAGTATAAACCATATTGAGGTCCATTATTTTAACACCCCGACCCCAGTTACCCAGAGTCGGTGCATTATTACATAACAATGGCATGATCACAATAAAGATCAAATCTCGAAAGACCGATTGGTTTAGTAGCTTTGGAAACACTAGATATATTCATAAGTATTACATTACATCATAAAAATGAAAACTACAACAACATATTTTCTTCATAGTCCGCACTCATATCCCCGCATACTATCCCTGCAGGTCATTCATAAATTACTTCTTCACATCCTGGAAAAAATAAAACATTGAAAGTGGTGAGCTCAAATGCCCAGTAAGGAAAAAACTATAACGGAAACTTTCATAAATTAGAATAAACATTTAAGGAAATGTATAACTAAAACAAAAGCCTTTTAAACTTGAACTTCAACATAGTATGGAAGAAATAAAATGAAATAATGCCATTTACTTATTCACATGGATATTAAACTAATCAAATAATCACATGAAATATCAATAACCACTTTCATAATGATGGAATGCATAATGCCAGACTATCATAACCACATAGCCAAGGACTCGTGCCAAGAATACAAATAAGATTTTTCCAAGGCCTTGTGCTAAGACACTAGTTTGTCCCAAGATACCTACCGATGCATCGAGGAGCTATAGCGGGATCCACCCGTCACATATTAAGTCCAATGCATTCCCATATGAAAAGGATTAAACATAACATAAACTTTCGTATTAAAACTAGCATAAGAAATGTCAATAGATTCACCATAAACCATGAATGGTATAAAAATAGCACATACACATTAAAACATATCACAAAACCTTCAATACAATATAGAAGTTTTGTATCATAATAAATCAACTTCAAATAAGCGAAAAATCCATCAAAGGATATTGACATAGATGAAATCAAAACTCTTTTTAGAGAAATATATATTTCTATTTTGAAATCATTTAAGAGTGATATATTCATAAAATAATACATTTTCTTTGAAAATATTCTTATAAGCTTTTAAGGGAAGCTTCGACGATTTTATAACGGCGGAAAATAGCCGCACCCGTCACATAAGTTAAAAAAACATTCTTACCTTAATTCTATCGAAAAGGTTAAAAAGCACCTTGTTTAGAAAATGAAGGAATGATTCTTTTATAAACCTCTTATAAAAAGTCATACAAGGGTATAAATGACTTTAACCCATATTCCTTTAAATATTAAAAATGTTTTGAAATACATTTTTAAGAAACATGGATGTGGATGATAAAGAGGTCCCAGTAGATAATTACGTATAAACAACCTCGGATAATGAAGAGATTCTGAAATAAGCCTTACCTTGTACTTTTACTTGGTTGGGGTAGGTTATCCGCATGTATAATTGTGAAATAATTTTTAATAAATTATACAAGAATAATATATATTAATATGATATCATATATGATCTTTTAAGATTTCTTTTTTAATAATATTTTAGAATTATCGTTGTTTCGGGTGTTAACTTACTCATTCTCTTCTATATGTTTTGTTACATAAGATGTGATTTTCATGGATATGATGTATCTTAATCATATCCAGAATGATATTAAGTCCTTATATACCATTATTAATCATCAGATGAGAATTTTACTTTAATGGATATGATGGAGAATGAATCTCATCACGTTCGTGGAGACGGTAGTCCGTACGTACGCACAATCAACAATATCATTATTTTGATATGGAAATAATATATAATTGGATAGTATATCATATATAAAGAATCATTATCATGTTATATTTATTATGTACATGAATTACACATCATTATTATACCCATCCAAATAATAATTTATTGAATAACAATTACACCACGACGTGGAGACGGTAAGCCGTACGTACGCACGTATGGTGAAATTTTATTAAAAGGATGGATATAATACTGAAATATGGTTGTAAAATGATTATAATAACATCACATTATATATAATATACTAGAGTTATTATTTTAGAATGGTAATAACAAAGAAAGAAGAAGTGGAAGAAGAAAGGAACTTGAAAAAGGGTGGTGAAATCATTACCTCTTCTCGGGGTTCTTCCTTTTGAAATTATAAAAAGGGCTCCTTAAGTTGGATTTATGACTAAAGGAAATCCTCTAGGATGAAGTGAGGGAAGTTGAGAAAGTATTTGGGCAGAGTTTGGCCTACCCAAAAGGCTTTGAAGGTGTGAGGTAATGAGAAGGAGGAGTGCCCTTTTATAAGTGGGGTGAGGGGCACCTTTGGAAAAGCTAGAAATATTATTTGATAATAAATTCATATTCGGGTTATAATGGCTCCAAAGTGGATTATTTAAAGGTTATGGTGGGTATGGGTCTAAAACCACTCAACCAATATAATTTAGACAAGTTTGGGTCATTATATTAACATTATCGTTAAGTATTAACTCTTAGTTAATTAGTTTCACTTTTACAATATCTCTTTTTATTTTTATATTATATGGTTAATAAACATACTATATACAACCAAGCGACCCCAAGTGGTCCATTAATGATACACCTATCATGATATAAGTATCTTTTCCAAACCTTATATTTCTATGAATTTAATATCAATTAATAATATAATATTTGTTTTAAAAACTCTTTTATGTCAATTTTGACACTATTCAATAATTGATTTTTGTGAAAATCATAACAGAATAATTACTTCTAAAAAAGTTACTTAAGTCAATAATAACATGTCTTAGTAACCTAAAAAATTATTTTAATTCATAAAAAGTCTCAAATCATATTTAATTTGGTATTTATAATATCAATTATTCTAATTTTTCATTAATTAGGTAATTACTGCATCATCATTGTGTCATAAATAAATTAAATTATATAATGTATAAAAATTATAAATAAAATATCATTATGTAGAAAATCATTTTACCTTTCTAATGAATATTTAAAATAGAATTTATATTATTTATAACCATATATTAAAAATGTTTTAGTAAATAATCATTGAGTTTAACTCTTTTAACTCTACTTTGAATTAAATAATAATAAATGTCCTAATCTAATCAAAGTGGACCTAAATGATAATATTTTATTCATAAGGTTGTTTTTGGTCGAGATATACTTTTTCCATTAGAATTAGGACATGTATTAGAGTAATATTAACATCATTTTTACCCTTAATTACCCTATTTAGTTTTAATCGTGGTAAATAAAAGTAAAAAGTTACTATTCAGCAAAAAATATTTTCATCTCATTGATCCACATTTTACTACTTGATATTAACCGTGTCTCTCAGATTTTTGAAATTCCATTCATAGAAGCGGTAAAATTGTTTTTTATGAAAAATTCAGTTGTTTAACTATCGCTTAGTGGTTTCACTATTCATCAAAAATTGAAGTTTTTCAGAACAATGCCAAAATATCACCCTAAGCATTAATTGATATTTCAAATTCAAAAAATGATGTCTATTATACAAAATTCATAACCTATAAGTTGAATTAATTAATTTTATAATTAATTCATGCTTTTACAACAAATAGCGTGTTTTTAAGAAACAATATATATCAAAAGATTGACAATTGTTTATGTCCAATTTCAAATTGAAATTAATTTTAATGAACACCATTGGATAAAATGGTAAAAATATATTCTAATTATACTTTAAAACCAGTAAATAATATAATTTATCACTATAAATTATTTTGATTAAAAAAGTTTTTTTTACGTATTTTTCACTATTCATAAAAATTGGAAGTTCTCAGAAAAATAGAAAAAATTCAACTTAGGATAATTTTGATATTATGAATCCAAAAATGAAGTCCATTTTGAAATATAAAATATATATAATTTCAAAAAATATGTATTACGATTCATAACGGCTAGTTTGACTGGTTGTGGTGTGTTAGAACTCGATATTGCGTACAACACACACTATCACATTATTCAAAGAGAAGCGTACCGTAGAAGCTTGGGATGTTACATTATCCCCTCCTTCAAATAATTTCGTCCTCAAAATTTATAGAATACTACCGCATGAAAAGACTTGAGTGGTTCTTCATCATATGATCCTCAGGTTCCCACGTTGCCTCTTCCATCTTATGGTTTCTCCACAAGACTTTTACCAGACGAGTCGTCCGGTTTCTCAGTACCTGTTCTCTCGTATCAAGTATCCTGACGTGCTCTTCACAATAAGACAGATCGGGTTCCAATTCTAATTCCTCATAGTTGAGTACATGCGTTGGGTCAGGCATGTATTTCCTCAATAGAGATACGTGGAACACATCGTGAACTTTGGATAGACTTGGAGGCATTGCCAATCGGTAAGCTACAGCCCCAATTCGTTCTAGATTTTGGAAAGGTCCGATGTACCTGGGACTCAATTTACCTTTCTAACAAAAACGTATGACTCCCTTCCATGGAGATACCTTCAGGAAAAAATGATCACCGACTTGAAATTCCAAATCATTCCTTCGATTATCGGCCAAGCTCTTCTGCCATCTTTGAGCTCCTTTGATGTGATTTTGGATTACCTTAACCTATTTCCATTGTTTCATCCACCAGTTCTGGACCTACAAGTTTTCATTCACCAACGTCATCCCAACAGGTTGGTGTGTGACATCTCTTTCCGTATAACGCTTCATATGGTGCCATCTGAATACTCTAATAGAAGCTATTGTTATAGGAAAATTCTACCAAAGGTAAATATTGATCCCTCATACCCTGAAAGTCAAGTGAGAAAGATCTCAACATGCCTTCTAAGGTTTTAATAGTCCGTTCTGATTGTCTGTCTGTCTGAGGGTGGTAGGCAGTGCTCAAATGAAGTTCAGTATCCAAGGATTTCTGAAGACTCTTCCAGAATATTAACGTAAAATGGGGATCACGATCAGAAACAATCGATAGGAGTGCTCCATGAAGTCTCACAACTTCATCAATATATAGTCTTGCTAGACGTTCCAGTGGTAGATCATCTCTTATAGCATGAAAATGTGCTGACTTGGTAAGATGATCAACAATAACCCATATTGCATCGTTCTTTCTAGGAGTCTTTTGTAGTCCATTTACAAATTCCATTGTGATATTATCCCATTTCCGCTCAGATATGGGAAGAGGTTGCAATACTCCACCAGGCTATTGCCTTCCAGCTTTCACTTGTTGACAAACCATATATCTTGACAAAAAATCAGCAATCTCCATCTTCATGTTGTCCCACAAAAATCTTCCTTCAAATATCTATACATTTTGGTGCTCCCAGGGTGTATAGAGAAATTGGAACTATGAGCATCATCCAGCAATTCCCTTTTTAGATCAGGTATATCGGGAACACAATGTCTCTTCCTGAATTTCAAAATTCCTTCTTCATACACAAAGTCTCTCAATCTCCCATCATTCACCGCTTTAATCTTCTTTTGAAATTATTCATCATTGGTCTGCGAATTCTTAATCCTTTCTAGTAAAGATGGTTTGGAAACCATTTGAAAAAGCATTGATGTTTCACCTTCCCTGGTTATTCACATGTCTGTCTTCACTAGTTCCATGATAATTGGATCCCTTTAAATTCTCAACACGTTCAAAACTCTATGGAATTTTCTGCTCAAAGCATCATCCACGTTGTTTTCTTTCCCCGGGTGGTAGTGTATCGTACAATCACAATCCTTTAGTAATTCAAGCCATCTCCTTTACCTCATGTTGAGATCTTTTTGTCAGAAAATATACTTCAAACTCTTGTGATCAGTATAAATCTCACATTTTTCACAATAGAGGTAGTGCCTCCATATCTTCAAATAAAATAGCATAGATGCTAACTCGAGATCATGAGTAGGATAGTTTTGTTCATGAGTTTTTAACTGTCATGATACATAGGCAATAACCCTATCATTCTGCATAAGGACACAACCATGTCCTTTCTTTGATGCATCACTATAAATAACGAACCCATCATTCCCCGATGGTAGAGTCAATATAAGATCATTTAATAATCATCTCTTAAGTTCTTTGAATCATTATTCACACTCTTTTTTCCAAACAAATTTAAACCCTTTAAGTGTGAGCTTCGTTAATGGGTTATCCAATCGGGCAAAATTCTGGACGAAATGTCGATAATAACATACCAAACCAATAAAACTGTGTACCTCAGTTATACTCATAGGTTCTGGCCATTCTTAAATTGCCTTGGTCTTAGAAGGATCAATATAGATTCCATCTTTAGAGACAATATGACCAAGAAAATAAATCTCCAAAAGCTATAATTCACACTTGCTAAACTTCCCATATAATTCATGTCTATTCAGAGTCTTCAGGATAATGCGCAAGTGATTTTCATGATCTTCGTAGCTTTTGGATTATAAAAAGATATAATCAACAAATACCACCACAAATTCATCGAGATATTCCTTGAAAACACTATTCATCAGAGCCATGAATTCAGAGGGTGCATTAGTCAATCGGAAAGGCATTACTGTAAACTCGTAATACCCGTACCTGGTTCGAAATGCTGTCTTTTGAATGTCATCCTTATTCACATAAAATTTATGTTATCCAGATCGAAGGTCAATCTTTGAAAATTATTGAGATCCATGCAGTTGGTCAAATAAATCATTAATGTAAGGTAGGGGATACTTGTTCTTTATTTTTATAGCACTGATCTCCTTGTAGTCGATACATAACTTCATAGATCCATCTTTCTTTTTAACAAAAAGAACAGGGGATCCCCATAGAGAAACACTAGGGAAAATAAATCCCTTATTACTCAATTCCTTTAGTTGTTTCTTTAGTTTGACTAATTATACAGTGGCCATTCTATAAGGGGTCTTTGATATAGGCTTTCTTGCAGGAATTAAATCAATGGAAAACTCAACTTCTCGTTTTGGAGGATGTCCAGGTAAATCTTCTAGAAATACATCTACCTATTCTTTCACAATAGGTACATCCTCTCTTTGAACATTCCATTCCTCACCCACAGTCATTTCATTCATTTCCCCCCCAATAATTGAATTTAGTTGAGCTACTAGGGGTGGATATAGATAAGAATTAGGTAGTGACGATTCTGCTCTAAAGATAAGGTGTTCCTTATCATCATCAACAATAATCGTAACCTCCTTCTTCTTATAATAAATCTTCGCATCATAGTCTGAAAGCCAATCCATACCGAGGATTATATGAAACTCAATCATAGGTATGATGATGAGATCAGTAGATAAAGAACATTTATGTGCTCTAATGGGGATTGATTCACAAAACATTGTTACAATGATAATTCCCTTAAGAGTTTTAACTAACAACTACCTTGTTAAATCAAATTGGAAATATCTAATTTTGTTTTCCAACTGGGAAGATATGAAACAATGCGATGATCCAGAATCAAATAATGCATTTTCTAAACATGACCAAAGCATTAAATTACCTGCCACTATGTCTTTAGGAACTTCTACCTCAACAGTAGTGATAGCATAAGCTTGGGCTTGATCCCTTGGCCTTTTCTGAGGTAAGTTCCACTGACGCTTAGGAAATTCATTTTCATAATGTCCCATCTCCCTGAAATTGTAGCACTGAACATTGGTAGCTTCCTTATTCCCTTCGCAATCACGAGTTTGGTGGCCTTTTTCACCACACTTGTAACAGACACCCATTCCCTTCAAGCAAGTACCGATGTGTTTCTTCCCACATTTACCACAGAATGGATATTTAACCTTTCCCTTCTTCTCCTTATTTCCATTCCCAGATTTATCATTATATCTCTTATTCTCTTTCATTTCATTAAAGCCATAAGACTTTGATAAATCTTTCTCTGTCTTGATAGCACATGCGACACTGTCTTAGTACGATGAAAAAGATTGTGAGACTAATGGTCGACAGAGAAATGGTTTTAACCAATCAAAAAAACAATCAATATTACTTCTTGGGTTACGTATATAATCTCCAGCAAACATTTCTAACATTTTAAAGTTAGCCTCATAATTTTCAACATTCTCATACTCCTTTTGTCTCAGACTCAGAAATTGCCTTTCTATATCTTCTCGATGGTCGCGAGGAAAGTATTTTTCTAAAAATAGATCTTTGAACTCCCTCCATTCTATATTTGATACTTCATCATCTTCCTTCATGTTTTGAATCAATTACCACCATTGATCAACATCTCTAGTGAGGCGGTAAACTTCCATGATAACTTTTTCCTTTTCACTACTCCCCAAATCTTGAAATATTTTCCCTGGGGAATTTATCCATTTCTCAGCTACTAAGGGATTTGTACTCCCATTGAACGTTGGTGGGTTTTGCCTCATGAATCTATCTATCATTGATCCTCCACGTTGTGGATTAGGGTTCTCCATACGAGTATGGTTATTATTCATAACCTGAGTGAGTTGTCCCAGTATGGTGATTAGCTGATCGACACCAGTTTTGTCACCAGCTCCACTATAATTATCTTGAGTATGAGGGAAATCCCTACATGGAGTACGTGCATTGATACAGTTTCTATTTCTTCTACTAGGTGCCATTTCTAATCAATGGCATAAACTTGATCAGTTTATAAATCAAAATACATAATTCCATACTTATAAAAAATAAATTGAACTATTTATGGATATAATCCATAATCATAAAAAAAGTTTTCTTTGAGGAAGTATATACTCATAAACCCTTCATAATTATTTATAATGAAAATGAGAGTTATCCTAAGCATATCCCCCGAGAGTGTCGTAACCAAGAGTGCAGCAAGGCCTGTTATCGTGCACCAGTTCCCGTTCGAGTCTAGCTCAAAGCAGTGTTTTTAGGTTTTACCCCTAGGTACATCTGTGCCCGAGCCACCTCTACGTGCTCATATCCAGACAGGGATGTATTTCTCGGAAAACTCACTAAATCTCTACAATACCAAAATTCTAGGAAGTTCTTCTATACTAATCCTCAAAGCCCATCTTAGGTTTATGTGCCCAAATCAAAGTTTATCAAAATCTAGCTTCCTAGGTTTGTACTAAACTTCCTCTGATACCAATTGTAACGCCCCAGCCCCAGTTACCCAGAGTCGGTGCATTATTACATAACATTGGAATTATCACAGGAAAGATAAAATCTCGAAAGACCGATTGGTTTAGTAGACTTGAAAACACTAGATATATTCATAAGTCTTACATTACATCATAAAAATGAAAACTACAACAACATATTTTCTTCATAGTACACACTCATATCCCCACATACTATCCCTGCAGGTCATTCATAAATTACATCTTCACATCCTGGAAAAAATAAAACATTGAAAGGGGTGAGCTCGAATTCCAAGTAAGTATAACAATATAGCAGAAACATTAATATATAAGAATAAACAGTAAAGAAAATGTATTACTAAAACAAAAGCCTTTTAAACTTGAACTTCAACAAAGTATGGAAAAAATAAAAAGAAATAATGCCATTTACATATTCACATGGATTTTATACTAATCAAATAATCACATGCAATATCAATAACCACTTTCATAATGATGGAATGCATAATGCCAGACTATCATAACCACATAGCCAAGGCCTCACGCCAAGACTGAAAATAAGATTTTTCCAAGGCCTTGTTCCAAGAAACTTGTTTTTCTCATGAGACCTACAAATTCATCAAGGAGATATAGTGGGCTCCACCCGTCACATATTAAGTCTAGTGCATTTCCATATGAAATGTTTTAAACATAACATAAACATTCGTATTAAAACTAGCATATAACAGGTCAATAATTTCACCATCAACCATGAATGATATAAAAATAGCACATCCACAGTAAGACATATCACAAAACCTTCAATACAATATAGAAGTTTTGTATCATAATAAATCAACTTCAAATAAGCATAAAATCCATCAAAGGATGTTCACATAGATGAAATCAAAAATCTTTTTAGAGAAATATCTATTTCTGTTTTGATATCATTTAAGAGTCATATATTTATAAAATAAAACATCTTCTCTGAAAATATTCTTATAATTTTGTATGGGAAGCTTCGACGATTTTATAACGGCGGAAAATAGCTGCACCCACAGTATAAGTTAAAAAAACATTCATACCTTAATTCTGTCGGAAAGGGTAAAAAGAACCTTGTTTGGAAAACGACAGAAAGATTCCTTTATAAACCTCTTATAAAAAGTCAAACAAGGGTATAAATAAATTTAACCCATATTCTCTTAAATAATAAAAATGTTTTGAAAAATATTTTTAGGAAACATGGATGTGGATGATAAATAGGTCCCAGTAGATAATAATGTATAAACAACCTCGGATAATGAAGAGATTGTGAAACAACCCTTACCTTGAACTTTTCCATGGTTGGGGTAGGTTAACCTCTTGTATAATGGTGAAATAATTGTTATTAAATTATACAAGAATCATATATATTAATATGATATCATATATGATCTTTTAACATTGCTTTGTTAATAATATTTTAGAATTATCGTTGTTTCGGGTGTTAACTTACTCGTTTTCTTCTATATGTTTTGTTACATAAGTCGTGTTTGTCATGGATAGGTTGTATCATAATAATATACAGAATTATATCAAGTCCTTAGATACCATTATTAATCATCAAATGAGAATTATACTTGAATGGATATGATGGAGAATGAATCTCATCGCGTTCGTGGAGATGGTAGTCCGTACGTACGCACGAGCGACAATATCATTATTTTGATATTAAAATAATATAAAATTGGAAGTTATATCATATATAAAAAATCATTATCATGTTATATTTATTATTTTCATGAATTACTCATCATTATTATACTCATCCAAATAATAATTTATTGAATAACAATTACACCACGACGTGGAGATGGTAAGTCGTATGTACGCACGTATGGTGACATGTTATTCAAAGGATGGATAAAATACTGAAATATGGTTGTAAAATTTTTATAATAACATCAAAGTATATATAATATACTGGAGTTATTACATTATAATGGTAATAACAAAGAAAGGAGAAGTGGAAGAAGAAAGGAACTTGAAAAAGGGTGGTGAAATCATTACCTCTTCTTCGGGTTCTTCCTTTTGATTTGATCAAAATGGCTCATTAAGTTGGATTTATGACTAAATAAAGGCCTCTAGGAAGAATTGAAGGAAGTTGAGAGAGTATTTGGGCAGAGTTTGGCCGAACCAAAGGCTTTGATTGTGTGAGGTAATGAGAAGGAGGAGTGCCCTTTTATAAGAGGGTGAGGATCACCTTTGGAAAAGCTAGAAATATTATTTTATAATAAATTCATATTCGGATTATAATAGCTCCAAAGTAAATTATTTAAAGGTTAAAGTGGGTATGGGTCGCAAAAAACTCAACTAATAGAATTTAGACAAGTTTGGGTCATTATATTAACCTTATCCTTAAGTATTAACTCTTAGTTAATTAGTTTCACTTTTACAATGTCTTTTTGTATTTTTATATTATATGGTTAATTAACATACTATATTCATCCATGATACCCCCAAGTGGTCCATTAATGATACCCCTATCATGATATAAGTCTCTTGTCCTATCATTAGATTTTTAGGAATTTAATATCAATTAACAATATAATATTTTTTTTAAAAAAACACTTTAATGTAAATGTTGACACTATTCAATAATTAATTTTTCTAAAAATCATACCAGAATTATTACTTCAAAAACAGTTACTTCAGTTAATCCTATAATGTCATAATAACCTATAAAATTAGTTTATTTCATAAAACGTCTCAAATTATATTTATTTGTTTATTTATAATATCAAATATTCTAATTTTTCATTAATTAGGTAATTATTGCATCATCATTGTGTCATAAATAAATTAAATTAAATAATGTCTAAAAATTATAAATAATATATAATTATGTAGGAAATCATTTTAGCTTTCTAATTAATATTTACAATCGATTTTATATTATGTATAACCCTATATTAAAAATGTTTTAGTAAATAAACATTGAGTTTACCTCTTTTAACTCTTCTTTGAATTAAATAATAATAAATGTCCTAATCTATTCTATGTGGACCTAAATGACAATATTTTATTTCTAAGGTTGTTTTTGGTCTAGATACACTTGTCCAATAGAATTAGTATGTGTGTTTGTGTAATATTAATATCATTTTTACCCCTAATTATGCTATTTACTTTTAACCGTGGTAAATAAAAGTAAAAAGTTACTATTCACTAAAAATTATTTTCATCTCATTGAACCAAATTTTACCACTTTATATTAACCGTGTATCTCAGATTTTCGAAATTCCATTCATAGAAGTGGTAAAATTAAGTTTTATGAAAAATTCAGTTTTTTAAATACCACATAGTGGTTTCACTATTCATCAAAAATTGAAGTTTTTCAGAACAATGCAAAAATTTCACCCTAAGATATAATTAATATTCCGAATTCAAAAATGATGACTATTTTAAAAAATTCCAAACATATAAGTTGAATTAATTAATTTTATAATTAATTTCCTCTATTACAACAAATAGCATGTTTTTAAGTTATAATATATATTAAAATATATACAATTGTTTATGTCCAATTTCAAAGTAAAATTAATTCTAATGAACAAAATTGGATAAAATAGAAAAAATATATTCTAATTATAATTTAAAACCACTAAATAATATAATTTATCACTATAAATTATTTTGATTAACAACGTTTTTTTAAGTATTTTTCACTATTCATAAAAATTGGAAGTTGTCAGAAAAATATCAAAAATTAAACTTAGGATAATTTCGATAATATGAATCCTAAAATGAACTCCATTTTGAAATATAATATATATATAATTTCAAAAAGTATGTATTACTATTCATAATGGCTATTTTGATTGGTTGTAGTGTGTTAGAACTCGATGTTGCGTACAACACACGCTATCACATTATTCAAAGAGAAGCGTACCTTAGAAGCTTGGGGTGTTACAATTATAATTAATAAAAACCATTATTATAGATTGAGTAATGTCATGGAACATTCAAATACCTAGTGAAGAGGATGAATACTTCTAATATTATATTATTTTCAATGTATGGCTGACGATTGATGTTACTTTTGCAACATTCCATCATGTTTTTTGTTACATCACGATGGGGTAGTGGTCATTGAAATTATATATATCTAGTACATTACTTCTTAATGATAATAACTATAACACCAATGATATTGATTTAGACATTAATTCTTTTTCAATGAAGCAGTATTGACATTACCATGTTAATGGGTATATTATTCACTCTATAGATCGTAAGAGATTGTGTTCTATTATCTCAATATAGAACCTGAATCTATGAAAACAGATGTGTTTTTTATGTGATTGGAATAAATCCACGGGGACATGTCTATCATTATTTTAGGGGATATGGAGAGAGATGAATGATCCTACATGGCCACATATTTATCTTGAGGTTCCCATTGTAATTAGTTTCATATTTATAATTATGGTATGGTCTCTAATGATTTTGTGGTTGTAGGTGTTTCAGTGGGCTGACTCATAGGAAGAGGTAATGAGGGATTATGTTATTGATGAAGATTATTTAAATGGATGGTTGTATTTTGACTAGTATGTGATTTAATTACCAGAGAGGTTTTTTGAGCCATATATATTGTATTAGTAGGATAACTATATGATTCAACACATTGTAGTGGTAATAATAAACGTACCATAATATTCTATTAATTTGGTGGTTTAATTTGGATGCTCAGGATACATTTCTCAGTACTGTAGTTTATATCAGGATACCCTATATTCCATCATGATATATTAGAGAATCATATTATATGATGTTTCTTATTGACATTCTATGACCTCTAGTGGAAACTACAATATATAAAGCTAGATATAATCAATATTTTACTAAGATCACAAGGTATATTTGTTTAAATTTGAGTGAAAAATAAGTAGTTTATGATGTCATATTACTTCATGGAGATCCTAGAGTTGGGGTATTTCAATTATATAGGAGGATGTTTATGGATTAGAAAATGAGACTCCATGGGATGCTAAGGACTATAAACTCAAATAATGATCCTTATTTTACATTAATTATTTTGGGATGTAATCAACATGTTTTTTATTATTAGTATGATTTTGATATATCACTCCATAATAATATGAATTGATTGATTTAATATATTATTAAGATATATGATGATATTTTCATTACTATTGTCTTTTAATTTTATATAAAATTGTTAAGAACACTATCAAATATGAGTATTATTATAAAAACATCGTCCAGTCATCCATTTTAATGGACCCATATAATAAATCATATGGGTGAACTTGTTAATATTTATTAAGTTATTTTATGGTTGTGGAGTTAGTATACCTTTGTTATGATGAGTTATAGTCAATAAAATTTAATATTTTACTTGTTTGGGAGTATATAAAAGTACTTTTAGGTGATTATAAGTGTTATCAAAATTAATGGATGAGGACACTCGAGTCTGAAGTTTGTAACATTGTCCTGATGAGTGCTTCCACATATTGTGGGATGTATTGGTTTGTTTGGGGGATGATGTCATGTCTAAATTTTATTTGGGAATTCTATGATTTTTTTGTTGGTTATCTGTTTTATAGATTTATGATTCCACTGATGATGGATTGGATTCCTGATTTGTTTCAATTATTACCTCTATATTGATATAATTATCATTATTCTCATATTTTCAATCTGGAAGTCTAATATCTCAAGGGATATGTTATATTCATATGTAAGTCTATTGATATTCTTTTTCATCAGGAAAAGGTTCAACTTGGGAAAATATTCCTTTATATTAAACATCAAAGAGTCTTGGTTGTTTCGAGGATAATATATTTGAATTATTCTAATAATTTCCCACTCAAAATCCCATGTTGATTTGAGTATTAATTAATATGTTTGATTAAATTATTGATTTTTTAATGAATTGTATGAGATGATTGATATAGATATTTTAAAAAATGATTTCTTTAGGAATTGATTTAAGTGGAGATATGGAGTTATAATGTTTTAGAGGTATCTTGTATATGGATATAGGTCACCAAATTATGTGGATTTACATATTTATTTTATCTTGATGAATGAAATTATTGAGTTTCTTTATTGTCTTTTCATAGATCTTCTATTACCATTTATTTTTGTGTTATGGTAGTTGTACATATCTATTAGAGTATTGAGGACGTAGGGGTGGTCTTTACATCGAACCTTATTTTAGCAGTTGGTTTTGAGAAGTGTTGGCTTCTGTAGTGTCGTTGGAGTAATATGGAGATATGGTTACATTATAGATTTCTTGAGTGTGTCATTGATTCTTGAGGTTAAGATCAAAATAATACCTCAATTTTAATAGACCATATGATGTGGCCCTTTTGATTAATCATGTATAATGTATAGGGACTATATGGGTGGAGAATTATGTTTACACATCAGTGATTTCCACATTATTTTGGAACGAGGACTATGATATCTTCTTTTGATATCTCTTATAATCTTTTGTGTCATTGGACTGTGCAATATTTGGTATATGATTGCTGGGTTCCATAGTTTTGATAATATGGTTTTTTAGTGAGTGTTTTGTTTTGGACATAAAATATATTTACGGAATCCATCTATAGATTTAGTTTAATATTATATGACATGATCCTCGAGTTCTTGATATTCTCTTGACCTAAAAAATTTATGGAATGATAGGTCAAGTTATGAAATTTTTTTATTGATATAATTAATATTCAATCATGGTGTATACCATTTCCTGATAGTATTATTTATCCTATCATGGTAATATGTTTATAATACCCACTAACATATATTATATTTCATTTTTTATCTCAAACATTCGGTGACTCAGGAGTGATTTTGTGAGATTTAAGAGGACTCGTTTGTTTTTATTTGATCCTATGATATGGGAAGTAATTTATTGGTTATCAATGGTATGATCTCTATTTTCCTCTCTTAAATTAATCAAATTCCTCAGTTGTGATTCCATCATTGTGTAGTTCATTTTATATGGAGGATATTGGGGTAACACCATTGATATATAATGATTTTTTATCTATGATGATTGAGGTTTCTTTTTGAAGTAGTGTATTTCCCATTATCTCTTCCAAATATTTATCAAGAACCAAATTTTAAATGATCTTGTTGAGGTAATTCATTTCATAATTGTATTATATTTTTTTATAATGTTGAACAAGAATACTAATGCTTTCATTCATTAGATTGTATATATTATCCAAAAAAATTAAAGTAATGGAAAAAATTAATTGGAAAAGGGTATTGGTTATGTGTTTATGGATTTATATATTATTATTTATTTCTCTATTCCTATTTATTATTTTCAAATGTGTTTAGGAATATTCATAATTTTTCTCAAGTGATAATTTTAGATTGTTACTAATTAAAATATTTGTAATTATAAGTAATTTATTGTTACAACATTAAAAATACATATAACAACATTGGACATGAACCCCCAGATCTATTATTGAAATCCTAAACTTATCATTATTTCATGGATACTAATAATTTCAACCCAATTTTATTCTATCCAAACCATACAACCTCAGAAATAAAAATGTGATCACTTATATTCATAAAGAAATTTTAGGTTAATTGTTTTAGAAAATCATGACGTCATATTACATAAAAAATTAACATGTAATTAAATGATGATTTATCCAAAAAACCAATCGATAGTCATATAAAAATAATTCTTTATCATCAAATATATTAAATCCATTATAGGCTTAATTCTATCAATATACCTTCGTGATAATCATGGGAAATGTAAAAATAAGATGTGTGACATAAAATGATCTATAAGGGTAATCTTAATACTTAACAAGTAATTTCTGTCAATAAACATAAAAACTGCATGCATGATTTATAACCAACGTAGAGTGACTGATTAAATCAAAAAGAAACAAATACCTATGAATTATTATGTTAAAAATAATTATATATGGAATAATGGCTTGAGAGGATCAAGATTCATCAACATCAATAATCATGCACCATTTGATATTTGGAATAATTAAAGGATACATTACATGAAAATAGAAATAATATATAAAATTATTAGTTATCGTGAACATCATATTTATATAAAAAAATATACAACCCTTAAATAACCATATCAAATGGATTTATCATACAATCCCATTAATATATAATTTTTAATAGAACATAATATCCACCCAAGGAATTGGACCCTTATCATGGGTGAAAACACTATTTAAGATATATCAGGCCCACTCAATTATATCTAGACACAACCATCATATAAGAAATAATAGGATCCCTCAGAGCTATCAGGGATCACTGATCATATATAACTTTAAATAAAAAAATAGAAATACTATAAATATATAATTACTCAAAAAACATATAGAAAAATAATTATTCTTTGATGAACAAGATTAACCCATGTAAAATTAATGGGTTTCTTGTCTATCCCTCGGAGTCTTGATTATCACATGGAGAAGAAATGCATTCTATAAAGATATCTCGAAAATATGGTTATCTAGTGGAAAGAACTGAATTCAGTAACAATATTCTTGAAAAAGGGTTAACCTATTGATCTTAATTGGGCTCCAAAATAATCACCTTGAAATATTATAAACAATGTGAGAGACATAGTTTGCACAATAATATCATTAAAATAATATAAATTCATCCATAGATACTATGAGGATGGTATGATTATAAAATATCAATATTGGAAAATTACTAACAATAATGGTTGATAGTGTTTATTAATTGGAAAACCATTAAAGAATCATTCTAGAAATATAGATGAAAATAAGACTTTCATTTTGTTAAAAATTACCTTATTAAAAAATAACCGGAATTTTTCTTTCAAAAAAAATTTCAATGAAAACGTCCATGGAAATATATTAATGATGATTTAATAAAGATTTAAATAATATATTGAGGAAAACTTATTTTATATAATAACATGTTTTAAAAAATAAAATATATATTATGTTGTAAAATACCATGAAACTAATAAAATAAGATTCCATGAAAATAATTGTTCTGACAAAGAAAATAACCATTTATTTCATTCATGTAGAACACAAACATTCCTTTTACATCTTTAGAAAAAGAAAAACAGATAAAATTTATAATCTTATCTTAATATTAATTATATATAATATAGATTCAAATATGGGGAACCATTTCATTAATAAATAAAATGAATAATGTTAATATCATTTTTAGGAAATATGGTTTTGGAATGAAGAGGGTTTTTGGTCTAAGAGAGATGTAAAGTTGATTTTTCCTAAATCAAATTCACAAAAAATTTTATTAGTAAATAGTTGGAAATTGTAACTATTTCATTAAAAATATTTAATAAAAATATGATATGAAAATTCATGAGAATCATCACGTTCTATATAATACGATTTCAAAATTTCTGACAAAATAAAAATAAATTTCGGTAATATATGTGTTTGTAACATAAAACTCCTACCACCTTATTAACATAGAATATTAATCCCCATGAAAGAATGTAACTAAATTAATTTTATAACATACATGAACAAATATATTAGTGATATTATTGTTCAACTGGGTTGTATATATATCTAATAATTGATGATAGATTCCAAACATGGAATTTGTCTCAAGGAGGTCTAATTGAGAAAGAAATCCAATACAGTGATCAAATCATTGGAGTGGAGATTAAAAAATTAATTGAAGGGTATAAAAATAAAATATACATATATCAGGAAAAAAACAACAAAGTATAATACATTTTAATTAATGAAATAATGGTAACATGAAATAATGAGTGAAGTATTAATTTAACCCGATGAATGGATATTGAGTTATGAAATACCTTATATCTCATTTCCTGTTAGATAAAAGTAATTTTAAATAATATATTGTGGTTTTAAATATATTATTTACTTATTAAATAAACAAAATAATATTTATAATATCATATATTTTCCTTTTATTTTATCTTATCACCTTTTCATTACTAATCTTTCATTATTTTTTTTGTTTCTGTTATTAATTTTCGTATTTCTTAATTTTCTATTTTTTATAAATGTTCCATATATTTTGAATATAATAAATATATATCTAATAATGAATACTATTAATGAAATTTATGTCATATTTATACAACAATAATACTTTCTAAAATAGTTATGAATGATGCTTTTGAAAAAGGATGCATGTTACTATCATAGTGATGGTAGGACATATATACTCATGGTTAACATTTCTATTTATCAATAATTATTATGGGAAGGTGGAAAATAATATTTTATTTTTCAATAATGATTAAAATATCATAAATAATTTATTATTTCTTTCAATGTTGTTATATATGTGTGTGTCATATAATTTGTGTTTTTATTAGAGGAGATATTTGTGTCCCTTGGTGAATGCAATAGTCCACCCATACATGGACAATGCGATTATCTTTTAGTGAGTGGGACTAAATGAAATAAAATGATAATTTATATATTAATAATGATAATTATTTTATTCTTGTGATAAAAATTTTATTTTTTCCTACATATTTATTTAATTTATTCATATTATTTTATATTTTAATTCATAGTGAAGAAAATCACATTGCTTCACAATGTGGTAGTCAGTCGTACACGAGAACGATGTTATCATGTCCTATACAAAATTGTTATTAAAAATATATTTATACTAAATTGAAATATATTTATAATTATTTTATAAATATATTATGTAAACATTATATCCATCATCATACCCTATAATAAGTGGTGGAAGAGGAATCATTATTAACATTAGTTCATGAAGATGTATTCTGGTGTTCACATGAATGACAATTTTGTAAACCATTTTATGGAAGAAGAGAGGTATTATAATTATTAGATAAAAAATAATATAAAACTATATTTAATATACATGGGTTATTATATAATAATTTTTTAATAATAATTATAGTAGATAAAGGAATAATTAAAATAAAAGCGCTCATTTAAGAAAGCTAGCTCTACCTGGGGTAATTTCATTTCATTTTTCCCAAATTCTATAATTTGATGGATATATGTATAAAATAATATTTCTAGGGTGATAAAAGGGATTTATTGAGGTGATTTGAAATATATTTTCCTAAGAGATTATTTTGTAATTTTTCAAGAGGGGAGGAGAGGGGGTATCATTTTATTAGTGAGTTGAGTGTAACATTTGTATTTTTTGTTGAAATGAATGAATTCCAAGTATGTTTCCTTCACGTAAAATAAAACCTATAATTATTACCTAAATAGAATATAAGTAATAAGGCCAAAATAATTATTTATATTCGATTTTAGACTATTTTTGTTCTTTTTATCTTTTGACATTTTAGCATAACCCCCAATAAATCAATTCTTACATTAACCCTGGAAATTGTTATATATATATTTCAATTTTTATTTTAGTCAAAAAATAAAGATAAATTTTTAGAATATATAGAATAATAAGATTCAAATAATTAAACCCATTTTTTTAAATTCAATTAAATTTATTATAAATAAATAATTTAAAATTAATCTCATAATTGTGATGAAAATCCAGGATTTTAAAGAGGAACTATTGAAATGATGATAACGTTTTTATTTGAAATTTAAAATAAAATTCCTTAAAAATGCATTTATAAAAATAATTGATATATTATTATAATAATTTTAGATTAATTACATTTTTATATAATTTTGTTTTTAAATTTTCTATATTAAATGGAAATTTTCAATTAAAATCTTTATTTTAAACTATTTATCAGAATACTATTCTTTTTAGATGATTCCAAAAAATTCTAACAAATATAAATTTGAAAAAATAATTCAAAAAAAGTTTTTTATTCATAAAAATATTTTTTATAAATGTTAAAAAATATTAAATTTAATACAAAACCGACATATTTGAGGAAAAAACCAGTTTTCATAAATATCGAAACAATAAATAAATTAAAACTATTTTCTAAAAAAATTACCTTTATAAACCGAAAATACAAATTATAATCTATAATATTATAAAGAATTAGATTTAATTATATAGATCGAATATTAAAAAATAATACTTATTTTAATTTATATAATATTCACACCAAAATGTGACATTAAAATTATTCAATTTTTTTAGAAGATCACACAATTTATCAATAATCAGTATTTTCACAATTCACTAAAAATTAAATTTTTATGACAATTTATATCAATTTTTCAAAAATTAATTTTTAATATTCCAATTTTCAAAATGAACATCATTTTATCAAATATATTTTATAAAACTTCCAAAAAGGATTCACGTTATTCTTTCATGATTAGTAAAAAACTATATTTGAATCAAAATATTTATCATGAATAAATTTATATAACTAGAAAAAAAATTAATAAATTAAAAAAAATTATCATTAATTTTTATTTAATATGACATATATACATATATTTCATTAATTAGTTAATATTAGCCATACCATCCAATTTAAAGTCTTTGTTATAACAGTTATAAAAATTGCTGGTCATTTAAACTCCATGTTGTGAGTTTAATATACTAAAGAGCATAAAAAAATAAGGTGTTATTGTATTGTAAGAAATTAGAGAGACTAAATTTATTTAAAAATAAGAATATTATAAATTCTCATGGAGATACATTTTCTTCTATGTTCAGTTATGGGATTCAATTTTTCTATCAAAAAAAATTCATTCTTTTAAAATCATTGGATGTTAGAATAAATTTTAGATGACTATTAATCAATAGAAATAAAAAGAATATATGAATTAACTCTAGTGAAAAAATACCTCATGATAGAATTGATGCATTTTTTGGATGATTGAGTTTGTTGAAAAAGCGGGTTTATATGTTGAAAAAGAGGGATTCCATGGAGAGTTGTTATATTATAGAGATATTGTTCACAAAATATGCTAAAAACCATGAAAAAGTAATAGTCAGTCAGGTGGTGATATAAAAATAATAGATATATGTTGGCACCATTTATGGAAACATGTGGTCAACAAATGTTTCGGGATCAGAACACTGAATGGTTTCATAGACAATATTTGTGTGGAAGATTTAGAAATGTGCACGAAACATTGTGTTGTATGAATGAAACATCCACACCCATTGCGACATCAAATTAGGATTTTCAAGCATAGAGGGGATCATGCATGACATGTTGAATCTTTCGCGTAGGGGTCAGTCATTTCTATAAATCAGAGTTGACCCCCTCATTTGTAGATCTCAACAATCAGATGGAATCTTATCTCAGGATCACATAATAATTTTAAGAAATGTGAGTTGTGCAAATGTTTTTGCGTAACATTAATGTTTTCAATGTTGCGTGTAATAATTGAGTTGTGTGTAATTTTGTATTTGCGCATAACAGGTTTTTAACACAAAATAATGAATCATGTGCATAAGGAATTAATGTTTCTCTCAAGACAAAGAAATTTTTGAATGAAAGATTTAATATTTCCCAATAATATTGTGGTAATTTTTTATTAATCAGTTGATGAAAGTGGGATATCAATATAGAAACTACATAGAGAGTAGGGTTCATTCATTAGAGATAATGAATTGACATACATTATAATGACCCAAACATTACATACATTGTTAATACATCAAAATTGAAGCATACTTATTACAACATATAACAAAACCATGAAAATACCGTATAGGTATAGTGTCTTTAGAAACTGGGAAACATAAACAACTGGTCCATAAAGCGTCTAGACTGTCTCCCATTTATTTCATCATATCTATAGTCCCTTTTGGAATATCTTACTTAATAACCTTCTTCCTGACCTGGGGAAAGAAAACATACAAAAGGGTGAGCTCAAATGCACATTAAGGGTAAACAAAAGAAATATCAATCACATCATATTCATAAGAACATCACTTTTGGAAATCATAACCTGTAAAAGAGAGCATAATTTCATAACATGGGATAAATCATAATAGTGAAATGGAATCCCAATAATCATAACATAAAACATGAAACTTTGTGGAATACACACATAATCATAGAGAATCATTTCTTATTAGTCAAGACTCATTTCCAAGACCATCTTAGTGTACAAAGTCCCTTTCTGCACCGAGTTCGTTCCTCATTTCAGTCCTGTTTCACTAATCCGGTATAACCTACCGTTCTAGCCATGTCTATCTCATGAGATATAAAATCTTTACCCAATGCATTGTAGGGAGATATAGGTCCCACCCATCTCATAATGATTCCATTCTTATGTTTTCCACAAAATCATAAAACATACATCATAGCATAACCCATGTAATAAAAATGGGAATCTTAAACATCGTGACATCGTAAAACAATTAATATAAGATAAAGGAATACATAAAAATATTTCCATCACAACATAATCAAATCCATGTAATAATAGGGATAGAAATATAACCCTATATTATCTTAGATGGAAAATAATTTTGATAAAACTCTTGATCTCCATTCTTGAGAAAAATATCCTTTCTAATTCAAAAACATTTTCCTTTCTCAACATGTCATACAATTTTAAACTAAGAGAAGTTGATTAAAAATAAACTTGAAAACTTGTAAAGGAAGCTTCTTGGAAATAATGTTTTAAAAATCCATTCATTCTGTATAAGTTAAAAAAACACTATTCTCGTACTTTTGTCGAAAAGTCAAAAAGTAACTCGTACGAAAAACAACAAAAGATTCCTTTCATATCTTTTACTAAAATTTCACTGAAGGGTAAAATTGTATTTAAACGATTGTAGTTGGATGAAAATAATATTACATATTGAGGAAACATGGATGTGGATGATTAATTACACCCCAATAAATTCTAATGTATAAACAATCTCGGATAAAAATGAGATTGTGATATTTCCCTTACCTTATGTCCGATATGCTTTGTACGTGTCCTAACCTCCTGTATAATGATTTAAATAATGTTATTGACTTATTACATAATCATAATTATTTTTATGATATCATATATGGTCATATTCGTAGCTTCTTAGTAGTAATATTTCATTGCTACTTGTTATTCGGGTGTTTATAACTTTTTGTTCTTATGCGTGTTTTGTCAAATAAATTCTTATTCTTCACTTTAGGTAATAGATACCTCATTTCCATAATGGTATTAGTGTAGTATATATCATATTCATTCATTAAATTCATTTATATAATCATCATGAAATGAAGATCATGTAGAACGAGTCGCATCACATCGTGGAGACGGTATTCCGTACGTACGTACGAGTGATGATATCGTTCCTATGATCATGGAATTTTATTAGAGTGTATGTATACTATTTAATAATAAGTATAACTTTATTATAGTCATATATAGTCATTATTTACACCATTATACCCATCCAAGTAAGGTGGTGCTGGAAAATAGATTACACCACGGCGTGGAGACGGTATTCTGTACGTACGCACGCGCTGTGATTTCTTTTTCCGTAGGATGGATAGATGGTGAAATAGGGTTGTTTCATACTTATAATAACGTATCAGTATGTGAGTTATACTAATGCTATTACTTCTTAATGAAACAACTAAAGAAGAAGAAGTGGAAGAAGAAAGAAAGATGAAAGAATCGGTAACGGACATTACCTCTTCTTTGAAGTGCTTCTTTGAGACCTCCTTTTAGAGCACTAAAATAGGTCTATGAAGAAGACCAGAACCTCTAGGATGTTTATAGGGAAGTGGAGAGGAGAAATTGTCAGGGTTTTCCCGAGATTGAAGGATAAAATTGGTGTGAGGAAGAGGGGGAGGAGGTGCCCTTTTATAAGGGAGGAGAGGGGCACCTTTGGAATAACTAAAAATATTATTTTATTATAAAGTTAAATTCGGTTTTTAATAGCTCCAAATTGATATCTTTCGAAGATAAGGTGGGTAGGGCTCATATTCCTCTCAAAAAATAGAATTTAGACAAGTTTATGTATCAAGTATTACCTTATCATTTAGATTTAACTTTAAGTTAGATAATTTAACTTTTACCGTGTCTTCTTGTTTTCTTATACTATAAGGTTAATAAACATACTATATCAAGGAAAAAGAACCCCAAGTTATTTTTATTATTAATATATATAACCTTATCTAAGTCATTTGGCCGAACCTTAGATTTTTAGCAATAATATAACAATTAATAATATAATATTTGTTTTAAAAACTATTTTATGTCAATTTTGACACTATTTAGTAATTGATTTTTGGGAAAATCATAACAGAATGATTAGTCCGAAACAAGTTAATTAAATCAATAATAACATGTCATATTAACCTATAAAATTAGTGTAATTCATAAAAAGTCTCAAATTACATTTATTTGGGTATTTATAACAGTAATTATGTCAATATTTCATTAATAAGATAATTACTGCATCATCGTTGTGTCATAAATAAATTAAATTATTTAATGTCTAAAAATTACAAATAATATACCATTATGTAGGAAATATTTTTAGATTTCTAATGAATATTTATAGTAGAATTTATCTTATGTATCACCCCATATTAAAAATGTTTTACTTAATAAACTTTGATTTTTACTATTTAACCCTTCTTTTAATAAATTAATAATAAATGTCCTAATCTAATCCATGTGGGCCTAAATGGTCATATATTACTCCTATGGTTGTTTTTGGTCGAATTACACGTGTACAATAGAATTAGGACATGTGTTAGGGTAATAATAATATCATTTTTACCCTTAATTACCATATTTACTTTTAACCGTGGTAAATAAAAGTAAAAATTTACTATTCATCAAAAATTATTTTCATCTCATTGAACCACATTTTAGTCCTTGATATTAACCGTGTCTCTCAGATTTTCAAAATTTCACTCACAGAAGCGGTAAAATTAAGTTTTATGAAAAATTCAGTTTTTTTAACTACCACTTAGTGGTTTCACTATTCATAAAAAATTGAATGTTTTCAGAAAAATACCAAAATTTCACCCTAGGCTAATTTCGACATTCTGAATCCAAAAATGAAGTCCAATTTGAAAAATAAAAATTATAAAATTTCAAAAAGTTGTTATTACTATTCATAACGGCTAGTTTTAATAATATTTTAATAACATGTCGTTGTTTAGTGATACTCGGTATTACGTACGACGCAAGCTATCGAAGAAGGTCTCGATTGCGTGTAAAGAAAGCCAATCTAGTGTTGTGTGTAGTAAAAGATCCCTTTAATGATTTATATAACATAAAAACAAAATATTTCACATAAAAGTCTCGGGTGTTACATTCTACCCCCCTTAAAATGAATTTCGCCCTCGAAATTCGTCACTTTGTAACAAACAGATGAGGATACCTCTCCCTCATCATATCCTCAAGCTCCAATGTATCTTCTTCTAATTGGTGGTTCCTCCATAAAACGTTCACCAATCGAGTGGTCTTGTTTCGTAGGACTTTTTCACTACGATCTAGAATCGTTATCGGTTGTTCTTCATAAGAAAAATCTTGCTCCAGCGGTACAACTTCTGAGCTAAGTACATGTGAAGGATCAGGTATGTACTTTCTCAGGAGAGATACATGGAACACATCATGAACTTGAGAGAGATTCGGTGGAAGCGCCAATTGGTAAGCTACCTTCCCAACACGATCCAGTATTTCGAAAGGACCGATATATCTGGGGCTCAACTTCCCCTTCTTTCCAAATATCATGACCCTCTTCCCGGGAGATATTCGTAAGAACACTTTATCACTCACTTCAAACTCTAGGTCTTTTCTTCAGTTGTCGGCATAACTTTTCTGTTGACTCTGAGCTACACTTATGTGTTGTTGAATAGATCTGACCTTTTCTGCCATTTCATCAAGGAGATCAGGTCCTAGTTGCTTTCTTTCCCCAACTTCATCCCAGCAAGTTGGAGTCCTGCATTTCTTTCCATAGAGATCTTCATAAGGAGCCATCTGAATACTGGAGTGAAAGCTATTATATTAAGAAAATTCCACCAAAGGTAGGTGTTGATCCCAATAACCGTTGGAATCCATAGAGGAAGCTCTCAACATATCTTCTAGGGTTTGAATTGTTCTCTCAGACTGACCGTCTGTCTGAGGATGATAAGTAGTGCTGAAACTCAACTCTGTATCCAGAGTATGCTGAGGACTTCTCCAGAACATCGATGTAAATCTCGGATCCCGATCAGATATAATAGAAAGTGTTACCCCATGCAATCTTACCACTTCCTTTACATATATCCTGGTAAGCTGATCTAGAGAGAAATCCTCTCTAATAGCAATGAAGTGTGCAGACTTTGTAAGATGATCAAATATGACCCAGATAGCATTATTACCTTTGGATGTTTTTGGAAGTCATGTGAAAAAGTACATAGTGATGTTTTCCCATTTCTATTTGGGAATGGGTAATGGTTGTAACATCCCATTACACTTATGTCTCTCAGCTTTAACTTTCTGACAAACCAAGCATCGAGAGACATATTCAGCAACATCTCTTTTCATGCCATCCCACCAGAAGTACTCCTTCAGGTCCCTCTACATCTTCGTGCTTCCAGGATGAATAGAGAATGAAGAACTATGAGCCTCATCCAGTAGCTCCTTCTTTAATTCGGGGATGGGAGGAACACAAACTTGATTCCTGAACTTTATTATCCCATCACAATGAAGGTTGAATTCAGGAAAATTTCTCACCTTCTTTTGTAACTCGACATCTTATTTCTGTGCCTCTTTAATCTTCACATGTATAGATGGTTGAACATTCATTTGAGAAAGATACAATTATTCCCCTTTCAATATAATTCTAAGATCCATCCTTTGTAAATCCATAAATATTGGATTTTTTGTGATCCTCATCATGGATAATCTAGCATGGTATTGTAAACTTAATGAATCTACCAACTTGTTTGTTTTCCCAGGGTGGTCATGGATTGAGCAGTCATAATCCTTAATCATCTCCAACCATCTTCTTTGACGCATATTCATCTCCATTTGTGTGAAAACATACTTTAAACTTTTATGATCAGTATAAATTTCACACCTTTCTCCATAAATATAATGCCTCCAAATCTTTAATGCAATGATTACCGCAGCTATCTTCAAATCATGTGTTGGGTAATTTTTCTCATGGATTTTCAACTGTCGTGAGGCATAAGCTATCACCATATCATTTTTCATAAGAACACACACCAATCCCTTCTTGGATGCATCACTGTATATCACAAACCTTTCTCCACTACAAGGCAGTGTGAGCGCAGGTGCACTGGATAACCTTCTTTTCAACTCCTTGAAATTCTATTCACATTCTTTCGTCCAGACAAACTGAACTCCTTTCCGAGTCAACTTGGTGAGTGGATTAGATAATTGTGAAAAATCTTTCACAAAACGTCGATAATATCCAAGAAAACCAAGAAATCTTCGGATCTCAGTTACTGTTGTTGGTCTCGACCATCTTTCGATAACCTCTGTTTTTGCGGGATCCACATATATCCTCTATTTTGAGATTATGTGACCCAAAAATGAAACTTTTTGAAACCAAAATTCACACTTGGTAAATTTGGCATAAAGCTTCTCCTTTCTCAGGGTCTTCAATATAATTCTCAAGTGATCATCATGTTCTTCCTTGATCTTTGAATAGACAAGAATATCGTCTATAAAGACTACACAAATTGATCAAGATAGTCTCTAAAGACTCTATTCATCAGATCCATGAAGATAGCAGGGGCATTAGTAAGACCAAATGAAATCACTATAAATTCATAGTGTCCATACCTTGTACGGAAAGACGTCTTTGGTATATCCTCTATTTTGACCCTTAATTGATGATACCCTGAACAAAGATCAATATTGGAAAAGTATTGAGCTCCGCGTAGTTGTTCAAATAAGTCATCAATGCGTGGGAGAGGATATTTGTTCTTGATAGTGATCTTGTTAAGTTCTCGATAATCAATGCAGAGTCTCATTGATCCATCTTTCTTCTTAACAAATAGAATAGGTGCTCCCCAAGGTGACACACTAGGGCGTATGAATCCCTTATCAAGATTCACTTGGAGTTGCTTCTTCAATTCCTACAACTCAATTGGGGCAATTCTCTAAGGTGTCTTTGAAATAGGCAAATCACACGGTACGAGTTATATTGAAAACTCAACTTCACGATTTGGTGGAAGACCCTGTAATTCCTCCAGAAAGACATCGTCAAACTCACGTACAATGGGAATATTCTTAATCGTGAGTTTCTCACCAACCATTTGAGATAAATAACCTTCATTTAGTAGAATCAAGACCCATAAGATGGAAGAAATTTCGACTGGAAGGTTATGTTCATCGTTGCATCGATAGACGATCATAGATTGATCTGGAATATGAAATGTGACTTCCCTTATTTTCCAATTGATATGAGATCCATATAAAGAAAGCCAATCCATGCCAAGAATCACATCAAATTCCACTATAGGAAGGATCACAAGATTTGCAGGAAGCATTTTCCCACAAACTTCGATCGGAGAAGAATTATAAACTTTTGATGTGACTGTTGTGCCATTAGGTGTTGTCACAGCTAACTCTACATCTAATTGTTGAGGTAATATGGTGATACCCTTAGAAAATTCATTAGAAATAAAAGAGTGGGTGGATCCAGATTCAAATAAAACATTTTCTACTTTAGAGTGGATGGTAAGTGTACCTTTCACCACATCGTTATCGTACTCCACATCGCTGATAGAAATTTCATGTGACTTTCCTTTGTCTTTATCCTTAAGAGTTTGTTGACTTCGACCATCATCATCAACCCTTGGATTAGGGAATTTATAGGCATAATGTCCCATCTCCTTGCACATGAAACATTGAAGTGTAGTAGGTTCATTCTGTGTATCCCTTCCTTTGTTTGCATCACTAGACATCTTCTTCCCATCATCGCGGCATTAAAATGCCCGATGACCTTCCTTTCCACATTTGAAACATTTACTTGTCCCTTTAAGACAACTACCTCCATGTTTCTTTCCACACTTTGATCATAAGGGAATGCTCATCTTCTTTTCAGTGTGCTCTTTAGATTTTCCTTTGAATTCCATTATCCTCTTCTTATCAAACCCATATGGTTGATGGGTTACTCCAATCTCCATCTCAACTTTGAGAGCACACCGAATTATTTCCTTGTAGCTATTGAAGTCCCTTATGGATAAGGCCCTTCGAAGACTTGGTTTTAAGCCACTAATTAATCGATCGATATTACTCTCAGGTTGGATAATAATACCAGAAGCGTACCTTGAAAGTCTTGTAAAATTTGCTTCATAGGTACCAACAGATTCATCATCCTTTTGGTTCAGTTCAAGAAACTATTTCTCCATATTTGTTCGGAGAATACGAGGGAAGTACTTATTGAAAAATAAGTTCTTGAACTCATCCCATTCCTTGGACTCAATTTCATCCCTTTGCCTCGTATTCTTAATAATATTCCACCATTGATCAGCATCACCTTCCAAACGATACACTGCTATGATGAATTTATCATGCTTAGAACATTGAAAAACTGAAAATATCTTTTTAGTAGTACTAATCCATTGTTCAGAAACTAATGGATCAGTAGACCCGCTGAATGAAGGTGGATGATGTCTCATGAAGGATTCAACAGAATGTTGCTCCTTCCTTTGCTCGTTTGGAAGTCCTGCATGATTCATATCTTTAGAAAGTTGTGTGAGCATGGCTACAAGATTTTGCATTCCATCTCCCATAACGTTTGGTTGTTCAGGGGGACAATCATTGCATTTCCCGTCGCATTTTGCATTAACACGGTTCCTTCGGGTTCCGGCCATTGACTAAAACCAAGAAGAATAGTTTGAGCAACACTAATTATAATAGGAAAACCACATAATCAATAATAAAATTTCACACTTAAGGTCTTATCCTAGGTTATTAATTTCCATTTCTAAAACACAAAGATTGTGTTATATGCTTAGACTTATCCTTAGGGTTCTTACTAAGGCTTTCACATCTTAGTTTCCAAAAGTTGACAATACCTTTCCTCTGATACCAACTATAACGACCCATACTTTACATACATTGTTAATACTTCAAAATTGAAGAATACTTATTACAACATATAAAAAAACCACGAATGGACCGTATAGGTATAGTGTCTTTAGAAACTGGGAAACATAAACAACTGGTTCATAAAGCATCTAGACAGTCTCCCATTTATTTCATCATATCTATAGTCTCTTTTGGCATATCTTACATAATAACCTTCTTCCGGACCTAGGGAATGAAAACATACAAAAGGGTGAGCTCAAATTCTCAATAAGGGTAAACAAAAGAAATATCAATCACACCATATTCATAAGAACATAACTTTTGGAAATCTTAACCTGAAAAAGAGAGCATAATTTCATAACATGGGATAAATCATCGTAGTGAAATGGAATCCCAATAATCATAACTTAAAACATGAAACTTTGTGTCATACACACATAATCATAGATAATCATTTCTTATTAGTCAAGACTCATTTCCAAGACTATCTTAGTGGACAAAGTCCCTTTCTGAACCGAGTTCGTTCCACGTTTCAGTCCTGTTTCACTGAACCGGTATAACCTACCGTTCCAGCCATGTATATCTCATGAGATATAAAATCATTACCCAATGCATTGGATGGATATATAGGTCCCACCCATATTATAATGATACCATTCTTATGTGTGCCGCAAAATCATAAAACATACATCATAGCATAACACATGTAAAAAAAAGGGGAATCTTAAACATCGTGAGATCATAAAACAAATAATATAAGATAAAGGAATACATAAAAATATTTCCATCACAACATAATCAAATCCATGTAATAATAGGGATATAAATATAACCCTATATTATCTTAGATGGAAAATAATTTTGATAAAACTCTTGATCTCCATTCTTGAGGAAAATATCCTTTCTACTTCAAAAACATTTTCCTTTCTCAACATGTAATAAAATTTTAAACTAAAAGAATTTGATTAAAAATAAACATGAAAACTTTTAAAGGAAGATTCTTGGAAAGAATGTTTTAAAACCCCATTCATTCTGTATAATTTAAAAAAACATTCTTCTCGTACATTTTTCGAAAAGTCAAAAAGTACCTCGTACGAAAAATGACAAAAGATTCCTTTCATATCTTTTACTAAAATATCACCAAAGGGTAAAATTGGATTTAGAAAATTGTAGGTGGATGGAAATAATATTACATATTGAGGAAACATGGATGTGGATGATAAATTACACCCCAGTAAATTCCAAAGTATAAACAATCTCGGATAAAAATGAGATTGTGATATTTCCCTTACCTTAGGTCCGATATGCTTTGTACGTGTCCAAACCTCCTATATAATGATTTAAATAATGTTATTGACTTATTACAGAATCATACGTATTTTTATGATATCATATATGGTCATATTCTTAGGTTCTTAGTAGTAATATTTCATTGTTACTTGTTATTCGGTTGTTTATAAATTTTTGTTCTTATACATGTTTTGTCGAATAAATTCTTATTCTTCTCTTTAGGTTATAAAAACCTAATTTACAGACTGGTATTAGTGTAATATATATCATATTAATTTTATATAATCATTATGAAATGAAGATCATGTAGAACGAGTCGCATCAAATCGTGGAGATGGTATTTCGTACGTACGCACGAGTGATGATATCGTTCCTATGATCATGGAATTTTATTGGAGTGTATGTATACTATTACAGAATAAGTATAACTTTATAATAGTCATATATAGTCATTATTGACACCATTATACCCATCCAAGTAAGGTGGTGGTGGAAAATAGATTACACCACGGCGTGGAGATGGTATTCCGTACGTGAACACACTCAGTGATTTCTTTTTCCGTAGGATGGATAGATGGTGAAATAGGGTTGTTTCATACTTATAATAACATATCAGTATGTGAGTGATACTGATGTTATTACTTCATAATTAAACAACTAAATAATAAGAATTGGATGAAGAAATAAAGATGAAAGAATCGGTAACAGAAATTAACTCTTCTTTGAAGTGCTTCTTTGAGACCTCCTTTTAGGGCACTAAAATAGGTCTTTGAAGAAGACCATAACCTCTATAATGTTTCTAGGGAAGTGGATATAAGAAATTGTCAAGGTTTTCCAAGCAAGAAGGCTCAAAGTGGTGTGAAGAAGAGGGGGAGGAGGTGCCCTTTTATAAGGGAGGAGATGGGCACCTTTGGAATAACTAAAAATATTATTTTATTATAAAGTCCAATTCGGTTTTTAATAGCTCCAAATTGATATATTTCGAATATAAGGTGGGTAGGGGTCGAAATACTCTCATCCAATAGAATTTAGACAAGTTTAGGTATCAATTTTAACTTTATCATTTAGATTTAACTATAAGTTAGAGAATTTAACTTTTACCTTGTCTTCTTGTTTGCTTATACTATAAGGATAATAAACTTACTATATCAAGTCAAAAGAACCCCAAGTTGTTTAGTATTAATATATATAACCTTGTCTAAGTCATTTGGCTGAACCGTTGATTTTTAGGAATAAAATAACAATATATAATATAATATTCGTTTTAAAAACTATTTTATGTCAATTTTGACACTATTTAGTTATTGATTTTTGTGAAACTGATAACAGAATTATTAGTTCAAACCATGTTAATTAAATCAATACTAACATGTCATATTAACCTATAAAATTAGCGTAATTCATAAAAAGTCTGAAATTACATTTATTTGTGTATTTATAACATCAATTATGTCAATATTTCATTAATAAGATAATTACTACATCATCGTTGTGTCATAAATAAATTAAATTATTTAATGTCTAAAAATTACAAATAAAATACCATTATGTAGGAAATAGTTTTAGATTTCTATGGAATATTTATAGTCTCATTTATCTTATGTATAACCCCATATTAAAAATGATTTACTTATTAAACTTTGATTTTAACTATTTAACCCTTCTTTAAATAAATTAATAATAAATGTCCTAATCTAATCCAAGTGGGCCTAAATAGTCATATTTTATTCCTAAGGTTGTTTTTGGCCGAATTACACTTGTCCAATAGAATTAGGACATGTGTTAGGGTAATAATAATATCATTTTTACCCTTAATTATGCTATTTAATTTTAACGGTGGTAAATAAAAGTAAAAAGTTACTATTCACCAAAAATTATTTTCATCTCATTGAACCACATTTTAGTCCTTGATATTAACTGTGTCTCTTGGATTTTTGAAATTCCACTTACAGAAGCGGTAAAATTATGTTTTATGAAAAATTCAGTTTTTTAACTACCACTTAGTGGTTTCACTATTCATCAAAATTTGAAAGTTTTCCGAAAAATACCAAAATTTCACCCTAGGCTAATTTCGACATTCCGAATCCAAAAATGAAGTCCATTTTGAAAATTAAAAATTATAAAATTTCAAAAAGTGGTTATTACTATTCATAACAGCTAGTTTTAATAATATTTTCATAACATATCGTTGTTTAGTGAAACTCAGTATTGCATACGACGCAAGCTATCGAGGAATTTCGCGACTACATGTAAAAAAAGCCAAGGTAGTGTTGTGTGTAGTAAAAGATTCCTTTGATGATTTATATAACATAAAACAAAATATTTCACATAAAATTCTCGGGTGTTACATACATTCCTATCAACTATGAGTGGGTCTTCTAATTGAATTATTGACCACACATTAGTTGAGAGACCAATGAGCATTTATATTGTGATTGGTTGTATACTAAGAGGAACAATGATGTCACATAGAACTTATAAATAGAAGTTCACTTATAGTGAATTTGGTATATCAGCACA